>CAMOHE010051358.1:0-78162 GCA_946598075.1 Artocarpus hirsutus
GTTTAAAATTCTCTCGTGTTTTGGTAAGTTTAATAAGAAGATGGTATTCTTGAGCTGTCTTCATTTGTCTCTACATTTCAACCGTTGTTTCGTGTATGATTTATGGAAGTGATGGTACCAAAAATTTCCCCTTGTATTTTTATAGAAATGTGCTGTGTTCGACCATTTGTTTTCAGTGATGTTGCATCTATCCCTTGTGATTTGCAATTCGGGTTAAAAATGTTATCTTCACATATTTTGGTCAAGTCCTGTTTAAAAATACATATTTAAAATACATATTTAAGCCATTTTAAATCATAAACTCATTTGGACAGTATTGATCAATACTATTAGCACTGCTAGTCATTAAACTTTAACATAGTGGTAATTTAGTCGTTAAACTTTTGCTTTTGGTAAATTAGTCCACAAAATTTTGTTTTTAACAGTTTTGATCTCTAACTATAAAATTTAGAATGGATTTTACCAAATTGACGAAAATAATGATGTTCACTTCAACTGCTAACTTAAAATTTAAGGTTATGAATGCTAATAACTTTTAAATTTTAGGGTTTCTTTTGCCTTATCCTCTGGACTTTTTTAAAATCACCATGTTACTTTTTAAATTTTCAAAATTCTTAACTTTGCTTGTGAATTTTAAAACTTATCATTTTGCTTCCTGAACTTTTAAAACTCTTCACTTTGTTCTACCGAACTTTCAATTTCTGTTCAAATAGATGGAATAAAGCCTGTATGATTCACACATGGGTTACCTATAAATGAGATTTTATCACTCAAGTTTTGTTTTATATTTACACTTTCACTTAGGGCTTGTTTGGCACACCTATTATATTGTATTGTATTACAATGCAATGTAATACATTACACTTGCTTTTAATTTCCTTCGTTATATGATAAGAATGTGATTATCCATGTTATGTTTTAGAAATCGTCTGTCAATTTATAAAGACACCAAAACTGCTACAAAATTAAAGTCGAGGAATAAATTTGACAAAATCAAAATGTTAACGGCTAATTTTTCACTATAGGTCGTTTGGTTCAACGGTCAAGTAGTTTGAACAAAAATTTCCTCCTATGAACCAGTGCTTGGCAAAGAAAAGTGAGTCTCCCGATTTGCTCATACTTTGATTTGATGAACAAAAAAGGAGCCTTAATTTGACACAGAGTCTGTTATGTTTCAGAAATTGTTCATCAACTTTATAATTGGAGACCAAAACAGCTAAAAAATTAAAACCCATGGACTCATTTATCAAAATTAAAATTTTAGCAACTAATTTGGCACGATGGGTCTCTTGGTTCAATTGTCCAAGTGAATTAAACAAAAATTTCCTCCTATGAACCAGCATTTGGGAAAGAAAAATGAGTAATAGTTTTAACCCTTAATCTGATATTATGAGCCAATTTTTCAAACTCCACATATTAATATAAACCATTCATTTAAACCAATGAACCAAATGAACCCTTAAGAGTTTATGGGTGGATAAAACCAATACCCGTTTAAAAAAAAATATCCCCTTTCGTTTATTTTTACATGATTGAATGTTTTGTCAAATTTGATGTTGTATGATTTCCATACTTTTTTTTTAATATAATCATTTTATTGGATACTAAAATTTCAAGGATTTTTTTATTTACAAAAAAGAATTTTAAAATTATAACTCATTGAAATAAAATCATCATGAGGTTTATAAAGTTATAATAGCAAGAAAACAAACAAAATACCTGGTGCGGCACTGATCATGCATGAAATAAATAAACTTTAATATCTTTTGGCCTCCGTAGTTTTTTGTTATACAATAATATAGCAAACAGGTTTTAATTTTTTTTCACACTAGTTGAAACTTATCACTTGATATTTTTGTACACCTTCTGCTTTCACTATTAGTGTGAAAAACACACTAATTTAGTCAAAGAATATTAGTAAATTGAAAAAAAAAATTTAAACATGTAGCAAGATACTTTCGCATGCCCTATGTTTTCGCTACCTATTAAAACCTATGGCTTGATATTTTCCACGCCCTTCGTTTTTGCTACTTGCTAAAGCCTATGGTTCGATATTTTGAAATGCCCTCTATTTTTTCTACATGTGAGAAAAACAAACTAATTTTGTCATATAAACATTAATGGATTTAAAAAACTTGTTAAAACCTATAGCTTAATGTTTTTGCACACCCCTAGTTTTCATTACTTGTTAAAAGTTGCGACTCGATATTTTTGCACACCCTTTGTATTCGCTACTTTTTAGAACCCGTTGCTCAATACTTTCACACGCCTCCTGTTTTTTGCTACATGTGTGAAAACACACTAATTTAGTTATAGAAATATTAGTGAATTGAAAAAACTTGTTCAAATTTGGCTCGATATTTTTACACGCTCCAAGTTTTCCCTACCTTTTAAAACATGTGACTTATTTTTGCACAACCCTTGTCTTTGTCACTTGTTAAAACTTGCGGCTTGATATTTTCACACAACCCCCATTTTTGTTGCATGTGAGAAAAACACTAATTTAACCATAAAAATATGAGTGAATTGAAAAAACTTGTTAAATCCTATGATTTGATTTTTTTGCATGCTTCCTTTCTGCTATATATTAAAACCTATGACTTAGTATTCTTGTATGCTCATCGTTTTCATTACATGTGTCAAAAACACACTATTTTAGTCACGTAAACATTAGTAAAATGTAAAAACTTGTTAAAATGTATTGCTCCATATTTTTGCACGCCCCATGTTTTCACTACATGTTCGAAAAACATACTAACTTTGCCAAAGAAACATTAGTAAATCGAAAAAAAAAAATTACTTATGGCTCAATATTTTCGTCCACTCCCATTTTCGCTGCATGTGTGAAAATACACTAATTTAGACTAGAAATATTAGTGAATTATAAAAACTTGTTGAAAGCTATGGCTTGATATTTTTGCACGCCAATTGTTTATGCTACATATGTGAAAAATACACTAATTTGTTGAATCCGAGGTCGATCCCATAGGGGATAGGTGATTGTTGAATCTAGTGTATTTAGTATTGTATTTATTTACAATTTTTACTTATTTTTATAGCTTTTTATTTTTAGATTTTTGTGATTTTATAACTTCAGTAATAAAAAATACAGCTAAATTAAAATGGAACTTGAACAATAAGTGGGATTAATTAAAAGAGACATAACAATAATTATAACAATGCTAAAGATTAAAGATTCAATTATGGCAATTAACTTAACTATAATTTACTTTTTCCAAATTATTTATTAAATGGTTAAAGAGTACACTATGACATTCTTTGTCAACAATAAATTAAGCATTACCAAGCATTTACTGTATCCGCTCATGTCAATAATGTAGCAAAAACTCAACTTAATAAATGGGCATAATTTCAGCATTATTTAACTAATATAACAAATAAAATAATAAGTTAAGCATTTATCGCGTCATTTCTTGTCTATGACTAATCAAGGTCCTCTTAAAGCATTATTCATGCCAATTCATGTCGACAATAAATCAAATCTTAATTTTGCTAATCGATCAGATGGCGCTAGAGTGGAATTAATGGGAATTGTTGGATCGGTCTGACTATGCTAATCATATGGCTCAAAGGACAGCTTCAGCTGGGCTTGGCCACACAAGATTTGAAGCGGCGTCTGATTCTCCCACGTGGGTGGGCTCAACATCTCTGGTGGCTACAGCAAGAAGGCGACGTGTGTTCCATGAGGCGATGTGTGTCTGATGATCAGACGGTTTTGGACGTTTTGGCGGTTAATTGTGTTACTGAAATGCTGTCACTTGTCCTCCTAATTTAAATTCGATTTTTTGTTATTTTTAAAGCATTTGTTATCTGATTTTGCCTATTTTAGTGTAATTTTGCTCCTTTTTTCAGTAGATTTTAAATTTAAAGATAGAAAATTAAAACAAATTAATTATTTTACAATCATAATATTCACAATAATTTTAAAAATATTTATTTTACATTAAAACATAAAAAAATAATTATAAACTTTTAAAATTTCAAGCTCTTTTAGTTTGACATAGATATGATTTTTAAGATTCGAAAATATTTTTAGAAATTACTAAAAATATTATAGAACATATTTAAAAATTTAAAACACACTATAAAATACATTAAGACTCAAAAAAATTACCACACATTAATTTTTTATAATTAATTTTGAACTAAACAAATATTTTACATACAAAAAGGACTCTAAAAATTACTGAAAATATTATTAAACTTAAAAACATATTTTCATACTAAGACACTAAAATACTATTTAACACACAAATGCTTTAACTAAAGAGTTTAATGAGAAATACAAATGCAAAATGATTGATAGCTTTAAGAAATGCACATTTTCAAAGTCTTATCAATTACATTTAAATTTAATCAAAATAAAAATTACGTTTAAAAAATTATTCCACAAATCTAAATGCCTTTATGTTAAGATATATTTAAGTATTAAAATTATGTAATTAAGTAATGACCACGTAAGTAGGGTCATTAACCCTTCATCTATTCGGTGCTAAGGTTTAGATAAGAAAGACAGTGATTTGATATAAAGAACATATTTCTCAATAGAAGATTTTGGACTTTCTCGCTTCAACTATGTAAGGATTAATTGTATATATTTATAAAGCATCAAATTTATATACTCTATAGTGTTTTTTACAAAAATTTTATGAAAATTTTTATTATATATATTCTACACCTTTATCATATTTCTATATATTTTCTCTAAAATTGTTTTAAAAAGCCAACAATTTCCATAGGAGAAAATAAATTCTCAGCTGAACTTCAAGGACGATCTTCTTATCAATTAATCAACTCCACTATGATATTATTCTCAATGATCGTATTTCAAGTAGGGCCGGCAATTCGGACATGGCACGATGACACGATACGAAAACGACACGACATAAACAGGTTTGGATCGCACGTTTATTAATTGTGCCATAAATGGGTTGGCACGAATAACACGAAAATAAACGAGCTGAATTCGTGCTAACACGCTAAACATGCATTAACACGTTTAATTAAACGGGCCGTAAAAGTGTTGACACGGCACGACACGACCCGCTCATTTATAACACATTTAAACTTAAAAATAAAAATATTTGAAATATTTATAGTAGGTTAGTATTAATTAGATATTGTATTTTTGTTAATTTTTTTTATTGGCTTTTTTAAATTTTTTTAAATTTTTTTTAATTTTTTTTTTTTTTTAGTTAATTGAGTCATAAATGTGTCATATGCGTGTTGTTTTCGTGTCAACCTGTCACGACACGTTTAATAATTGTGTTAATCGTGTCGTGCCGTGTTACGTGTGTCATAAGCGTGTCGTGTTCGTGTTTGCATTTCTGGCACGTTTATTAATCGTGTCGTGTTCGTGTTCTAGCTAAACGTGCCGTACTATAAACGTGTCGACACGAACACCGCACGAACACGATTATTGCCACCCCTAATTTCAAGAACTAAAATATCGCCTAAAGGTATTTTGCTTATAACTCTATCACTATCTCTTCACCGTGCATCGTTGATACTTGCGTTCTTGTTCATTATTGACATCAACATTTTTTGAACCAATTCACAGATTGTTTCAAATTTTAGGTCGCATTTCTATGTCCCATTTTCACAAAAATGTTTCCCTTCATGTGGCACTCTATGGTTCAAGTCTTAATTCACATAATCCTATCTTCAATATCATATTGCTATAACCTGCAACTTGATTTAATTTCTGTTATTAGTGGAGGGGTTAATTACTGTTAATACAGTTGGCAACACTAACCCCCTGTTTGGCATAGTGGTGGGAACCGTGCCACAAACTCAGTTATGAACAGTATAAAGCTCTCACATGTTACAGTAACAATAAAAAAGAAATTGCTACAATGTAAAGCTCTCACATGCTACAGCAAAAATGATTTTAACCAACGGTTCATACTACCTTCTAAACACCACATTAAATGATTGTTCATTATAATATAACATTTAGAACTATGGTATATGTTACATCGTCTCTTAGTCCATTTTTCATCGCTTATTGTATGCATTGTAATTTCAACTAGAACTATCCTAACTAAGATTTCTACACTTTTGTTGGTCTAATTTCAACAATAAATTTCACCTAATCAATTTTCAAGGCTTGTTGGCTCATGAATAATCTTGACACTTTGTAATAATCGATTTGGGGATGAATCGTCACTTTAGATTAGTTGGACTTTAATTATTTCGCTTCATTTAAAACACAAAAGGGTAGATTTATTAATAAAAAGTCCTAGGGTGACTTTTTTTTATCATTCTTTTTGTTCCTTGCAATGTTCTCCTTCTGCCATGTGTCCTTCCATTTTCTCCAAAAAAAAAATAATAATAATAAAGCTTAGTTACAGGCCATTTGTTTCACTTTATTACAAAGTTTGCCATTGATATGTTTAAAGCTTGAAATATTAAGAAAGTTGGCGAGTGTTCGTCTCATTGTTTGGAAAAACGTTTTAAGATTGAGTTGGATATTGTATTCCCTTTTTTTTTTTAAGGAAACGATAAAATGATATTCAAAACAAAGTTGCTAAAAGTTGTTCGGTTTTTTATGGATCTGTTTTGTTTTTTGTTTTAATACATTTATATGTTTGTCCTTTGAAGTCTGAATGTCTAGCTAAAAAGGTCGTGAAGTAAAATTTCTAAATGAGATATATGTGCCTATATACATGCCAAGTAAAAGGTTGTAAAATAAGTGATTACACAAATTATTTTTTTAATAATATATATAACTTTGTCCGGATTTTTTTTCTAACGAAGAATTAGTTTAGTTGTTTTATACTTTGAAAACATAATCTAATAATTTCAGATTTCAGATTTTTGAAAAAAGAAAAAAAAAAGAATGCAACACGTATATGGAAAAATGAAAAAAAAAGGAAGGAAGATTGTAGTTATTGACTTATTAGAGTATTTAAGAATAAAATTTTAATAAATTGTAAGAGAATGACTTGTTCTTAAGGTTTTATTTTTTAGAAAAATGAGAAGATATATGGCAGAAGAAAAACTTAAAGAATGACAAAAAAATGACTTTAGTATTTCTTTTTACCATTTTATTATTTCTTGATTATATTTTTCGTGTCCCCTTCTCAAAAAACATAACGCGGTTACTAGAGTTTACTACACCTTAGTTATGTATTATAGGGATACAATTTACCATTTAAAGGTGTGTTTGGAAGGATGGCGGGAACTAGTAGTTAAAACTACTTTTACTATAACATGTAAGAACTTTATATTGTAGCAATTTTTTTATTGTACCGTAGCATATGAGAGCTTTACACTATTTATAACTGAGTTTAGTTCCCAACACTCAACCAAACATGGGTAACTTGTTTCATTTACCTTGTCATCGTCGATTATGAATAGATTAACCACAAGTTTTAATTGCTCATATACTATTTTATTTAATTGAAGTTACATTGTTGGCTCGCTTAACTACCAAAAAAAAAATAAAATATGAAAATTTAAATTTACATTTCTACCCCTTCTTACAATTAAATACTATTCTTGTGCTAGTTCGGTAGGCCTCTCAAATTGCAACACGCAACTTCATTTCCAAATGAACGTCACATTTGTCTAAAAACTTACAACCTCAACAGACACATGGGTCGAATTAGAGAGTAATCCAAAGTGTTTATTGATATCATTACAAGTTAAGCTCACAGCAACACCCTAGATCAAAATCACAAGCAACATTGTCCCCAAAACGCAAAAAACTAGAAAAAAAAAATGTTAGGGAAACTCGAGCAATTTGATCAATTAATAAATTCACATGCCAACTACAATGTCTGGAAAAAGACATGTTAGATTTACATTTCCATCAAATTGTTTTCATCCGTTATCTTCTTAAATGACCACTCGACAAAAACAGCCTCTTAAAAGAGAGAAAAAACCCACAAGCCGACGCCATTGTAGTCGTGTTGGCACACTTCACAAAAGACCTCAAAAATTGGCATGTATTCACATTAATTAATATTAATGTTATAGCTTGCTCGGCAAAGTTGTTCTAACCAACTTTTCAATTAAAAATAGTGTAAAGCTCTTACATTTTACAGTAAAAAGGAAAAAAAAAAAAGTTACCATATAAAAAGCTCTCACATTTACAGTGTTTGCAGTTCTAACCAATAGTTCTAACCACTATATCAAATACCCTATTAATATTATAAAAATGCAAATGGAACACCAAACAGAGTAGCTGACGGATCTCAGGGCGTTGAAACTTTGAAAACTCCGGTCCGAGTGAAGATCGCATATTACTATATTCTCGGCGCTTGAGTCGTAGTCGTGCCTGCTCAACCTATCGTGAGCCCAAAGGCAAAACCTGTGATCTAAGCAATTATCACGGCTGGCAAAGGAGTTGGTCACCCAAACAAAATCTACACCTTACTCTCTCATACACAACACATTAATTCATTCATGTCACATTTACTTGCATTACACACATATCCATCGCTCCAACGTGACTTCCTCAACCACATTTCTGACTACATTTTGCAACGTCTGGTTTGTCTGAGTGAAGCCACGTGTCATCTTTTTTGAATCAGATTTTTTTTTTTTTTGAAAAAGATGGTATTAAAAACTAATTAAACCCGTTAAGGCTGGGAAAGAAAGACTCTATAACATATGACCGCATTTTGCTACTAATGTTCCCTTGTTTTTGTATTATATTTCTTCTCCCATTTCATGATCAGAATTCGGAGCTCCCCCACCCACTCCCTCCCCCTCTCTCTCTTGTATTATTTTCCTGCAGATTACACAGAGTACAGCTCATTGGCCGGAAACACGATGGTCCTCTGTTTCATCCTTAATAATTTCTGCATCGCTGGATCGATTAATATTGGTATTTCACTTTCTTTTTTTCTTTCTCTTTGCTTATTCTGATTTTTTGTATGTATTCATGCGTTTGCTTGGAGATTTGAAGGTGGGTTTTTGAGTTTCATTTTCAGTCATGGAAGCAATACATGAATAATGGGTTTTTTTTAATTTTAAATTTGGGAAGACCAAGAAATAAGAAATGGGATTTTTTAAATGTTTTCTTGTTACATTTTTTAAGTGACTAATATTAGTAAGAAGGTATATTATAGAGAGAAAATCATGGAGAGGAGAGAAGAAAGGGTTGTTATTATTATTTCTTCTCTGCAAGTTCAGTGGTGAGTGCACGTGAAGTTTACGCAGTAATGTCCGTGAGTTTTGCGAGCAATGAGTCCGCAAAACGATGCCCAAACCAAATCCCATGATTCCTTTCATAGCTTTTCTCAATGAAGCTCCTCTATTGTATATTCTAGTCTCAGTATTTAATGGCTCTGCAACCTCTCTCTTTCTTCAACTCTGCATAGGCCTTCGTTTGTGGAAAGAAGAATGAAGCGGAGAAAAATGGTTCCAAAAGCTCGTGGCGGTTTTTTGATGGAGAAGGTTTGTGCGGAAGATCGTCGTAGATCTGACTGAGGCATGGAAAGTGACTGTTCTGCGAAAGCGCCAAATCAGAAAGCAGAGTTCTTGAATTGGCTTTGGGATTGGATTTTGATTACAATGGCGAAAATGTACTGCTCTGGTATGTTGTTCTGGTTTTTGTTGTTCTTCTCCTCTGCGGTTTCTCGGCTTCCTCTGGTTCGATCAGACGACGCCGAAACGCTTCTGAAGCTGAAATCGACGATTGATCCGAGAAACACTCTGCCCTGGCGAGGAAGCGATCGAATTCGAGTCTGCGAGTGGGAAGGAGTCAAGGAATGTAGGAATGGAAGAGTGACGAAGCTGGTTTTGGAGTATCTGAACTTGACAGGGGTTTTGGAAGAGAAAATCTTGAGCGATTTGGACCAAATCCGAGTCCTCAGCTTCAAAGGAAACTCCATTTCAGGTCAAATCCCTAAGCTCTCAGGACTCGTCAATCTCAAATCGCTCTTCCTCAACGACAACAATTTCACCGGCACGTTTCCCGATTCCGTGTCGGAGCTCCACCGATTGAAGGTAGTCGTCCTTGCCGACAACCGAATCTCCGGCCACATTCCGCCGTCGCTGCTCAAGCTCCGGCGACTCTACTTCCTCGATTTGCACAACAATCTGTTGACGGGGCCAATCCCTCCGCTAAACCAAACGAGTCTCCGATTCTTCAACGTCTCGAATAACCAGCTTTCCGGCGAGATTCCGGTGACTCCTCCTCTGGTCCGATTCAACTCCTCGTCGTTCGCCGGGAACCTCGCTCTCTGCGGCGAGCAGATTCTCAATCCATGCAGAAGCATCTCGATTACACCATCGCCGAGTCCGATCTCCCCTGTAATCCCAACCTCGACAAAATCCTCGAATCGGGCCAGACTGGTGAAGATAATCGCAGGAACCCTAGGCGGAGCGGCGGTTTTGCTAATCTGCGTGATGCTGCTGTGGATGGTCTGCCGGAGCCGTAGCAGCCGACAACGCTCCTCCCGCGAGGCGAAGAGCAAAGGAGTTCATCATGCAGAAGGAGTGACGGCGGAGAGAACCGGAGGGAGAGACGATGGCGGAACCGGAGGGAATAACGATGGCAGAAGAGGTAATAATGGGGGAAAACAAGGGGGGTTTTCTTGGGAGGGCGAGGGTCTAGGGAGCCTAGTGTTCTGCGGAGCAGGGGATCAACAGATGAACTACAGCTTAGAGGATTTACTAAAAGCCTCCGCTGAGACGTTGGGGAGGGGTAGTATGGGAAGTACGTACAAGGCTGTGATGGAGAGCGGCTTTATCGTGACGGTCAAACGACTGAAAGACGCGAAATACCCACGAATGGACGAGTTCAGGGGACAGATGGACGTTCTTGGTAGGCTGAGACACCCAAATCTGGTCCCACTTAGGGCGTATTTCCAGGCAAAGGAGGAACGTCTGCTCGTATACGATTATTTCCCCAACGGAAGTCTGTTCTCTCTTATCCATGGTACGTCTCATTCAAACCCACTTCTTTTTATTTATTCGTATTTATTTTGCTTGGTTTTCTTTTTTTTTTTGGGTAGAATATTTTATTGAAGTAATGAAAGGCAGGGTTAGGCATTTATGGATCAATCATAATTATTATTTATTCCCCTAAGTTTTGCTTCTTCTTTTTTTAATACAGTTTTGCTTGGTTTATGTATGATTACTTGTATGTGGGAAATTTTTGGACCAGCTAGTTGATATTAGAAAATGACTAGAAGTAGTTGTTAGTGTCAGAATTTTGGTATAGAGCCATAATATGCATTGCCTGGGTTTTAAGACTCGCGTTGTGTCCTGCCCACTGGAAAGAGAGCCGGGGTGGGGGGGGGAGGAGATGGTCCCGCATCTTGCCGAAATAACAAACAAAATGTCATCCCATGTGCTATAATGTTAGCTTCTGTAGCTTGATGTCTTGAAGTTCTAAAGGATTGTCTCATAATACATAATACATTATTTTAATTAAGTTTCAAACTAAATAAAACCCGTATCAAATCGTGTTTAGATATATGACTTGACCATTTTCTTTACCCAGAACTTAAAAAGAAAAATCTACTTTTTTCTTGGTTTATGTTTTTGGATAGCTTTGTTTAGTAACTCTGGTTAGATAAATTAATTGCTTTTAGTTTTGTCTAACTAACTAGGAAAATTCCGTGTCATTTTAGAAATTTTATGAAGAAAAATTAAGCTTGAGGAAGTAGTATATAAGTTTTGAAATTACCATAAAATTTAGATAAGTCATCGAAATTTCACATATAAAGCGTGGTGAAAGTTGGTTAATGATGATTCACATCCTAATGCTTATCTTAGTTATATCTAAGTGCAACGTTCAGACCCAACTTATAACTAAGAGCCCTAGTAGAAATCCAACCATGGCATAGTCTAAGACTATTTTCACACCTAA
The DNA here is from genome assembly GCA_946598075.1 of Artocarpus hirsutus. Classification (NCBI taxonomy): domain Eukaryota; kingdom Viridiplantae; phylum Streptophyta; class Magnoliopsida; order Rosales; family Moraceae; genus Artocarpus; species Artocarpus hirsutus. Next base: position 11,852 of record CAMOHE010051358.1, read on the forward strand.
CTCCATATTTAATGTGCAAAGTTAAAATTTTTCACCCTATTTAAAAAAAAATGAAAAGAGAACAAGAGTAGAAAGCTATTTAATATGGTATTTGCTACAGTGCGAAAGCAAATTAATTTGGTGGATCCCACGTCCTCAACGTCCTGGGATCGTTGAATCATTCTTTGTTGTACGGTCCTGGCTTTTACATTGTGGTGGGCGCTCACCCATGCACTCTAGCGGTCCGTCTCTTTTGTTGCTTGTTTTTTATGAAACGTGCGTAGGTGTTAAGGCTCACGCGGACAAGCAAATGTGTTTTTAAAGCTCGTTACGATAGTGAGTATGGATCATCAAATAACCCAAGTACTCCTTAATACGCTTTTCTTTCTTAAAACGATCTGAAAAGTTTAATTGTCTTTTTGTCCCCACTCTCATCACCCGGGTTTATTCCTTTTCATATCATAATACATGCTTTTGGCTTTATCGTCTTAAAAAGTCGATTAATTGACTTGTCTTAAAAAGAAGCGCACTTAATTATTGACAACTCATATTTGAGTCCGACTACCTCCCGCTTGTTCTAGTGTTGTCTCCCTTATAGAGATTCCATGGGTATATTTCTTCGTAAGCCCTCGTCAAAAAAAAAGTTGTGCTTCCGTATGATGGCTTCGACCACTTTAACTATGGTCGCTCAGTGCTTTTGGCTAGAGTAATGCCAGTAAGCGTCTGGTGGTGCCTCATACAACTTCTCATAACAGTGTGGGTTCCACGTCCCTTACTCACCATCGTGAATTGTAGTATGGTACTTGGGGGGTTTCACGCACGATTGGTGCGGTTTTCTTCTACAAACCACTGATCAAACAAAAACAATATATAAAAAGGACGGGTTTTTTAAATCTTTATTTGTTGGAGATATTTATAAAATTTATAAGTGCAAAATATTATGGAGAATAATAGAGAGGAGAAAATGGACGGCGTGCACACGATGGTGGTGGTAGGGCGGGGGAAGCGGCAGCGGCAGCAGTAGCAGTGGCGATTGGGATGCAGTGGTGGCGGCGTGAAAGCCCGAAAAAAAAAAAAAAAATTGGAGAAGAACCCTGGGAAGGTGGCTCATATACCATATGGAAGATAATGGAGGAGAAAATATGGCATAACTTTCTAAATTCCAATTATAGAGTTTACAATTACAATTCAAATATCAATTACAATTCAAATATTGAAAAGAGGAAACTTAACTAGATAACAAAAAGAGGAATGAAATCTAAATTCCTAATATTTACAAAATTTAAAATAAAATTATCAATTATTTACTATTATCGTTAAATGTAACCACTCATTGCATAGTTTATCTACTTTGGCATTTAAGGTAAAAAGTAATTCAATGTTGTATTGTCAATTATAGTTGGTCGTCGTTGGGTAACATGTAGGAGCATTTGTAGCCAGGTATCGTGGACAAAAAAGGACGGTTCTGTTTGAGACCCGACCTCGTGTTGATGTTGCCTGGCGCAATATTGAGCCGCATAGACCTAGTCTTTGTAGTTAAGCATGGTGGGGAAAACTAATGTCGTGTAGTTGTATTATGCTACAAGATGATATAGGTCTCCTTTGAAATTTGAATCCTTCACGCGGTATCCAGAACAGTTGTTGTGTAGAAAGATGCTAAAGAGCGTCAATGTTGCCCGCCATTACAACTTATATGATATATGTTCACACATGAAATTCATGTAAGATTGTGTGAGTTGTAGTGTCGAGCACCATTGATGCTTAACAACACTACTAAAAATTTATGTGATGAACGTTATTATTAGCTTAAAAATGAATGTTTTCATAGACAAATCTTCGGTCAACAATTATGGTGAACATGGTTGAATTCATGGAACAGAAAGAGAGTTGATGTGTATGCGAGATAAACATGCTTTGATTTTTTTATGTTTCTAGGTTTTTTTAAAACATTTTGTTTGTGGCCTAGATTTTCCAGGTATTTCTCGGTTGTCATCGACATCATCGGTGCTAGTGATGGTCTACGTCACTAGCAAATTTTTTTTTTATTGGAAATACTATTTTAAGGAAATATTGTATTTCTCGGCCACCAGCGACATCATTGATGCAGGTGATGTCCGATGACTTCGTTGATAAATTTTTTTATTTATTAGCTACCGATGGTCTGATGAAGTCACCCCTGAAGTTTTTATATTTCTTTGGAAGTACTATATTTTTAGGGAAATACAATATTTCCCCGACCTTGGCGACAGCGTCGATGCTGATGATGTTGCCAACAATTTTCTATATTTAATGGCAACATGATATTTCCATGTAAATTTAGTACTTCCTGGCCGTTGGTGGTTCGATGAGATCATCGATAATTTATTGTATTTATATGTAAATATAGTATGTTTATGTTAATACCTTATTTTCCGGTCGTTGATGTTTCGGCAAAATTGTTAGTGAATTTTTGTATTTTTTCAGAACTATTGATATCATCAGTGCTAGTAGTGTCCAACGATGTCGCTAGGAAATACCGTGTATCCTAACTACCAGTGGTGCTGATGAGGGACAAGAGGGGGAGGTGGAGAAGAAAAAGGGGCGATGATATTTTGTGGTTTTTATTTTCAAATTTTTATAATATTCTATTTATTATATAATTTGAAAACATATGGCATTATCTACTCTTTAACCCAAATATGTTATTTTTCTCTTTATGCCTAAAAAAAAATACTTGGGGGCAATATTAGCATTGACCACGTAGTGATAAAAAGTAGATCCCATAATAAGATATGTTTTCATGAGATATGTCTTCATTAGAGGCAGTTTTAGTTAGCCTAATAAGAATGTAGGCCCCTACTTAAATGGTGGGTTCCACTAAGTGGGGCATATGGGTCCCTTTCGGCCGGTTCCACCACATGTGAGTAGTGGGAGTAAATCCCCACCGCTATAGAAAGTGTCTTCCTTGGCAGTGTTGAACACTAGATCCGCTCCCCAACATATTTTTAGAAAAAAAAAAAATTAAAATGCGACTAATTGACGCTCAAGTGCTTTTATTTGTACGAGTGGGGGTTGGCCCACAACCTGACTTTAGAGTTTTGGGTGAACTAAACCCATACAATAATTTTACAAGTTGTGTTGAAATATAATACGAAATTTAAAATATTTTCAAATAATAAAAATTAAAATTTTTATAACAATCCTATAATTTCGTAGCATAAAACGTATCTTTTTAAAAATTATTACGCAATGTACTCTACCTTAAATAATTCAAAATAATTCAATTTGTCTTACAAATAGGTTACTAGTCCAATTTTTACCGAGTTTTTTCCTGCATTGCCTTGGCATGCTTGCCCGCCTTTTTTTAATTTTTTTTAGGGAGTATTTAAATCTTTTGGACGTATATGTATCAGTCCCACCTTTCATCATTGAATTAGTACGTTCAGGATGGTCACCGTCAATGTCCCATTTTGTTCGTTTCCATACTTGTAGAGTCACTTTCCCCTTTTAATTTATTGCTTTTTCCGGTATCTGGTTTATGTCCGGCAGGCAGTCAAATTTGTTGGCATCACATGGGTTACTATTCCTAACTAGCCGAAAATGAAAAAAGTTTAGTGATGGTCTTGGGCAGAAAACAGGTCTATAACGAGCGTCTTTTCGTTGGCTGCATTCTGCTGCTTTGTTTGACTGAAAGGCCATGTTTAAGGTCCATTTTAAATTTTGGATTTGTCGGTGCTTCTGTCCTCCGTCTGCCTGGCATTGGCCTTTTCCCTTTGTTTCTTTTCGCGGTCCTTCCCCTTGCCCCAAAAATGCTTTCGTACTAACTTCTGATTTTAACTATTTAAGACAAGCGTTTAAACAGTTTTAGAGGCGTTTGACAATGTGGTAGAAATTAAGTTTAAATTTTATGAGGAAAAACATGTAGTAAATGTTATATATTATTTAAGTTTTAAGGAAACATAGTCATATGCTTGTAGTTTATTTTGGGTAAAATTTTTCTTTATTTCTAAAAGGATTATATACCTTTTTATGCCATGTATTTTATGTTTATTCTAGTAATATGTCTTTAGTTTTTGATCTCATCCAATTTATACCTTTAAATTAGATTTAATTTACAAATTTATAACTTTTCTTAATCAATCTTTAATTTTGACGTAATAAATTGTCCAAAATATACTCAAATTAAAAAGAAGATAACTTTAAAAACTAAAAAAAAACTTTTATATTAAGGTTTTTATTTTAAAAATGTATTAGAATACCTTAAAAAATAGGTGTTTTGTGTGTTTTTATTTTTGTTTTTCTTATTTTTTGAAAGTTTTAATTTTTTTTAATCTTTTACTTAAGGATATTTGGTCATTTTAAAGATTAAAATCATCTATTGACTGAGGTAAGGTATAGATTTGTATATTAAATTTAATCTGAAAGTATATATTAGATGAGATCGAAAACCGAAGGTATGGTTTTTGAATTAACCTAAAACAAAGGATATAGAAAGATAAATATCTCATTTCTAAATACCATACCCGCACCCTTCATATTTAAACTTTTTTGCTTTAGTTATACCCTTTATTAAATACGCATGTTTTAATCAAAACCCCCATAAGAAACTTATAAGGTGAGCCGAACATCACTATTCCAACAAATCCATAACGAGGAAGAATTTATTATTATATTATGTAATATGAGTTAGTTACATAATTATACCTTATAGTTTTAACTGTTTTTTAATTTGTTTTTCTATGTTTAAAATTGCAAAGCTATATTTTGAATTTAAAAAACTAATTTCAATTTCATCCTATAAATGGAAAAAATTGGACAAAACAACAAATTACCCTTACATAGTTATGAAAAATATTTTTATAAATTTGAAAACATAAAAAACTTAAAAAAACCATCTAATTTTAGAAAAAGGCCTTAAATTTCATGTCTTTTTAAATGTAAAGTTATTTTTAAAAAAATTTCTCAAGAAGAAAAATATATTTCAAAAACAAATTTGGTCTAACTAAGTTTTTCTTTGTCTTGTCTCCATGTTTATTTTGTCAAAAAAGTCTCAGAAGAATAAAATTGAAACAAGTTTTTCAAATTCGAAGATACCTTTATAGTTTCTAAAAAGAGTGATTAATGAGAAATAATTAAAATTAGGAGGTATAGTTTTGTAATTAACATAATGTATAATATTTTGGCAAAAAATACCCTACTCCTTTACACTTCGTTGTTCTTTGTTTTCCTCATCATTTAACAACTCCTCAAATTTTAAATGTCCTTTCGCTCTTTAAACAAATTTAATTTTGTAGTACATTAGTTATGTTTAGTTGAGTGATAATTCTTCACTTCACGCGTATCTAGTTTAGTTTCTTCATGGGGTGGTACTATATATTCAGATGTCGTGTACGCAGGCCTATCTTGTTTCTATACTGAAGAAAGTTGAAGTTACAATTATACATGCGCTGTTTACACATATGAAAGATTTATAATGTTCTTGCTTTTTAGTTTTTAATGGACTTTTGTTCCTGTAGGCTAGTATTTGCTTATATCAAGTTATCAATCTTAATGATATTTCTCTCATAATTACTACCCCTATTTTTGATAGTGCCGTTAGATATGATAACTACATTGATAGAATAAAATGAATTTTGCTGAACATAATCATTGGTGAAAATTTTAGAGATATATGGGGATTTTATGGACTGCACTGGAACTATGGCTAAGCAGTATTAATGATTGAATACTATTATGAGACTAAAATATGCACATACATTATACACCTATAAGAAAGTACAGTTTTGTTTACTAATCCTGGACCTGGTTCATGACAATGGTTTCAGATGAGTCCTATTATGTTAAAAAAAAAAAAATCAGAAAAGTTTACATCGTAAGGTGGTCCTATTAGTCACATACTTTGCCAGCGGCTGAATAAAGCTTCAGTTGTATAAAATTTTCAAGCCAAGTGAAAACTATTTAATCGAGGCTGCATATAATAATTGTGACTTTGTGGTTTGCTTAAATCACTGCTGAGAGAACATGTTCTATCTTCCTTTCGTATACTTGTGCAGGTTCAAGAACTTCAGGAGGTGGAAAGCCTCTTCACTGGACATCATGTCTTAAAATAGCTGAAGATTTGGCAAATGGTTTGCTCTATATCCACCAGAACTCTGGCTTAACTCATGGAAACCTGAAATCCTCTAATGTCTTGTTAGGATCAGATTTTGAGTCCTGCCTAACAGATTATGGTCTCACTTCATTTCGAGATCCTGATTCACTTGAAGAACCTAGTGCAACTTCTCTGTTCTACAGGGCCCCCGAATGCCGAGACATCAGAAAACCAGCCACTCAACCAGCAGATGTATACAGTTTCGGTGTCCTCGTCTTGGAGCTCCTTACCGGCAAAACTCCATTCCAAGATCTTGTTCAGGAACATGGCTCAGATATTCCTAGGTGGGTTCGATCAGTCCGTGAAGAAGAGACTGAATCTGGAGACGACCCTGCTTCAGGCAATGAGACATCAGAAGAGAAACTTCAGGCTCTATTAAATATTGCAATGGCTTGTGTCTCACTTGTACCCGAGAATCGGCCTTCTATGAGAGAGGTTCTGAAGATGATCAGAGATACAAGGGCAGAAGCTCAAATGTCATCCAACAGCAGTGACCATTCTCCAGGGAGATGGTCAGATACAGTTCAAAGCTTGCCCAGAGAAGAGCATCTGAGCATATGAGTCGTCAAGAGACAAGGCGACTTTTAACTATGTTGTCTGATTTATTTTTGAATTTTATATTGAAGCTTGATTCTTCATTTAGGCCTTTGTAGAGAGTTCACTTGTGTAAAGGTTTTCAAGATTCATTGCATTTCTTGTTTTTAGCTAGTTTGTAGTTTTTAGAAGCGAGGTTGGATTGTATTAAATTAGTCTACCTGGTGGAAGTTTATTTGGGCACAGGTTTCGGTTATGGTGGTGGAAGTGAGGCACCTATTTGCAACAGATTCATTTGTCCGATTATGATCATATAAGCCTGGTTTTAAAAACCTTTGTATTGAATTGTTTCCTACCATAAAAATGGAACAATTTTTTGTTTCTTCTAAATGTGTTGCTTTCTTTTGTTGTAGATTTTTTTGTTATATTAACTTGAATATTTCCTTTGCGACCAATAGATGCTGAACATTTTACAAAGGAACTCCGATAGTGATTAAATGTAGAATAGAGTAAGAAAATAAGGATGTCAAGGGAAAGCTTATTTCTTTTCTTTTCCAGAAGAAACAAACGAAAATTTTTATTAGCAAAAATGAAATTAGAAAAGGAGTAATGATAGAGATCCCATGTTATTTACGATTTTATTTTGTTTTATTTATTATTTATTTATTTATTTATTTATTTATTTTTGAGAATGGCACATGTAGTGGTTTTCCTTTGTTAATCAGTGAATGCAATTATACAAGGCTGTATTTTACCAATGGAGAATTAACAGCTTATTTGTCACTTGGTACAAAAAATGTAAGTTGGACTCCTAACATTGTCCTTGGAAAAATATTAAATTTTTTTTTTTTTAAATATATGCAAAAACATAAATTTATAAACCTTTAGTTGTTGTGAGTGAGGACATTAATAGATACGCAAATAGGCAAACACCATTATCAAGCCTAACTTTTGACGCCTAACAATGTGCAACTTCGTCAATTAGACAATTGAATGTTATTATAAAGTTAATTGGACGAAAAGGTCCTATTTTATTTTAAAAATAAAAATGGTCAAGGAAGACTTACATCGCCAGTCTCTTATTTGCATAAAACTTCATTACACCAAAAAATTTACATCCGCATTGTTAATTCGAAATTTAAAATGACCAAAAAACAGACTACTATCCTTTTGTTCTAATGTTGGAGCCACATCTTACTTTAGAAAAGTGATTATTAACACCAAAGGCGTCGAAGATATTCCTTCGCTTTATTTTAGCTCTGACAATTCAATGTTAATGTATAGCTGCCAACAGTTTTGAATACCCGGATTTTGGCTCCTTTACAAATAGAAAATTTACTTTTAGCTGGATGAGAATGACACACACGAGGATTTTAAAAGAATAGTTCTATTTATACCCCCTTAAATAAATTTTTATATTATAAAAAAACCTTCAATAAAATGACAAAAAATGACAGATATAATTGCCCAAATTACATAATCAAACCCTTTTTTAATAAATAGAAAGTGATTATACATCTTTTTTCTTTTTAGGCATACCTGTATGTCATCTCGCTAAATAAGCAAGCTCTTAATGCATAAATCTTTTTGTGACAAAACCCTACTTTTCACCATTCAACGACTATTCCAAAAAATCATATGGAGTTATGTTAAATTTTCTTAATTATTCACCACAATTATTCCTTTACCTTCTTTTGTTGTTTGTTTGAAGAAATACAAGAATAGATCAAAGCAGCCTACATCAAAAGCAATAAGTTTGCACGATCATTGAATAAATCTAGTATCGTCAAACAGTTTGCACAATTGTTTATTAATTTGCTCTTTTTATGAAATTAGTATATGTGATAATAAATAAATAGTATTTTTTTAGAAAATATAATTAGTAGATATAATATTCATCTAATAAATTGTAATGAATATATTAATTTTAAATTTACACATTTTTTTTACGTATGATAATGCTTCATGCCTAAAGCTTCAAAAAAAAAATAGAGAAAGATAAAGAAATAAGAATGTTAAAATAATGAAAAATAAAATATTTCAAATAAAATGGTGGGTGTGAAAAGAAAAACAAGATGAAAGGAGGTAATAATCTCAGGGGTAATTTTGGAATTATTAGGGGGTGCAATAAGTAAATTTACTTATTTCACAATTATAGGGGTAATTTTGGAACTATAGGGGGTGCAATCCCCAATGACCCACCCCTTCCCGACGACCGTTGACCCACCCCTCACCAGCAAACGCCAATGAAGCCCAACAACCCTAGAGACCCAATGACAACATATCCCAACTACAGATCACGTCATTGTCATTGTTGGCTTATAGAGTCTGGTGCGATTGGGTGGGGCGACAAAATCTTGGCATGAGACGCAGGCTGGGTTCGAGGACAAAAGTCGGGGTTGGTCTAGATTGCACAACAAAAGACCAAGGGATGGGTTTCATGATGGAGGGCGGGGTTGGTCTGGATTGCTCGACATGAAGACTGGGTTTGGTGACGGAGGTGGGTGAGGTGGGTTTCGGCTGTGGTGGAGAGAGAGGGAGGGTGAGGTCAGAGGGTGTTTGGTGAGAATTGGACGATGGTGGGTTTCAACATTGGCTTTTTTATTTTATTTTATTTTTTATTGTGTTTAATATAACTTTTATTAAAAAACATTTTGTTTTAAACAACACACTATAATATACAACCAAACATAATTTCAAAAATTTTTCAACATATTTCTCAAAATATTCTCATTTCCAATTTTTTCCCAAAATAATAACTATTTTAAAAACACTATCAAACAAGCCCATAGAACCAAATGATAAAAACCCATCGATAAATACATTTTTTTTTAGGGAAGATCTTGGAAAGCTAAAAATAGAGGGTAAATTTGATTTTGGATTAATCTGAAATATCAATTGAAGTAAATTTCTTAAAAAAATATAGCTCAATAGAAATAGAGCTCATCAATAACACCCGACTAATCCTGGCCTCCATCCGCAGCCACCATAAAGCCCCGCCCTCGAGCCTTTATCCGCCGCTGCAAGCAACTAAGGTCTTTTCTTGAGTCGAACGCCCCTTCACCAGAGCCCCTCCTCCCGAGCCAATTTTAAGCCACATATGAGCAAGCCAAGCTTCTCCATGTGTTTTGGATGAAAGAGGTTGGTTGTTTGTTCCTAATTTTTGTTTGACGTTAAGGTTGGGTTGACTTAAATTGGTTTTTGTGGTGAAAAAACCTACTTTTTTCTTATCCCAAAGGAGGAAATGTGAACATTTTTATTATAATTATTCAGGTAAATTATACAAATATTTTATGTGTTTTATTCAAATTAAAATGACACGCGTTGTACTAAAATTAATAACATTGATACTTTCTAAACTTAACTATGTTAAATTTTTGTTTAAAATAACTAAAATACCCTCTCTTTTTTAAGTTAAAATGTTATATTTAATCTCTATCGTTGACCTATAAAATCAAATTCTAGCTATTGATTTAAAAAAAGGGAACCTAAATACTAACCAGACAAAAAAAAGCCCCAGGCCCACTCTCCCTCCCTTCGTCCAACAACTGCCCCGTCCAGCACCCCCGGTCCCTCCACGACCTTCCTCCCCCAGTCGCCGCTCACTCCCACCGTCGCCAGCTCCAGCCGCCGATAAGCCAATCTCCAGCTCCCGCCGCCGAGAAGCCCGCTGGGATTGGTGGCTTTATTCTTTTTCTGGTTTGGACCATTCACTTTAGAGGAGGCTTGGCTTGGGAAGACTCCAACAAGAATCTCATTTTCAATGTAGGTCGCTTACTCTTTAATTAATTTTAACTTCTGGGTATTTTATATAGTAGTTATTGATATATAATTTCGTTGCATATTTTGGTTATTTTGCCTGACTGGTTATTGGGTTGTGATCACAATTCACAAGCATAATACTTTATGGGATTCTATTATTGATCATAAAAATTTGGATTCTTTTCATTGAGTCGTTGAGATGGTCTTTGTTCTGAACTTTTATGGGGTGGTTTTTGTTTCTTTTAAAATCCATTTATGTGGACCATTTTCTTTTCTGGTTCGATAATCTAGTGCCTCCGTTTTAGAAAAAGTTTGCCTAAAGTGAAGTTCTGGATGGGATTTCATTCATAGATTTTAAAAAATCTCAAAATGGGTTGCTTTTGAATGGAAATCTTCGATCCTTGGTTACTAATTGTCATAGTAGAGTTACTGGTTATATGGTTGTTTTGATTTGCAAAATGGATTGCCCCGTGGAGATGAGATTGAGACGTTGAGGAGAAGGAAAACTCTCCTTGAACCAACCGGCTGTTTTTTCCCCTCTTTTTTTGAATTTCTCATGCATTACTCTCTCTTGGGTTTGTTCGATTTTTGTGCAGAAGACTGTTGTTGCAGTGTGCTCAAGCTTGGAGTTTTATTCGATTGGATTAAGGAAAAATGCATCCTCCATTAACTCTTCACAAGCATCCCATGTGTGCGGAAGTGAGTCCACCAATATTGTTCCCTCACCTGCTTCTTTTACTCTTCTGTTTTGGCTATGTTGTGCATTTATATATTTGTTTGTTTTGTAAACTGGTTTGCAGAATGATATTACCAAACACATTAGTTTTGTAATGTATTTGTAAACTGAACTCAACAATTTTCAATACCCACTATCCACTTGGGGGCTTCTATCAAACAGCCTGAAATGCACCATGATATAGCAAATGTCTTTTGCTGAGATTCATATGATTACAACAGAGTATTCTTTTTTTTTTTGTTACCTAGGCTCACCAGTCAGATAATTTTCTCCAAATAGAGTAAGAGCAATGTAGTGGTTTTCCTCTAGCAGTTTCTGAATAGTGGTAATACAGTCGGAAAGAGTTATATTTGCAATTGGCAGAAGGAGATTACTATTGTTATCGTTTTATTTTTTTGATAACATAGAGAAGGGCAGAACGCAAAGAGAAACAACGGAGGATGGATTGCTGCTGGTTGCTTTTAGGTGGTTGCTGTCTTTAATATTAGTATTTTCATTATTTTGGCTATCCTTGCTGAAAATGAATACAAGACATTAAGACATTTTCATATTTTTTTTCTTTTTTCTTTCTTATTTTTTCGTGGAACTGTTGTCACATTGTTCTATCCTAGTAAAGATTTCGCTGGTGATTTTTGGTAACTTTCTTTTGTTTGGAAAATCATCTCAGAATGAGGCTATTCCTTTTATTGATAGCCGATAGATTGCTAACATGGTATTTATTTTTCTGTTTCTTGCAGATAATTGAGCAGTTCCAGAAGTGTCATTTGGACCATCCTATTGCAAAGTTTTTTGGTGAATGCACAGATCTGAAGATAAAGCTTGATCGTTGCTTTAGGCAAGAAGTGAGTTTATATTATATAGGTTGCTCTTTTTTCCTTGTGATTGAAAAATAGTGATATGTTGTAGTAGTAAGATATGGAACTTGTTCACAGAAAGCGTTGAAGAGGAAGGAGAACTTTGAACAGAGTAAGAAACTGAAGGAAAGGCTACAAGCTCTCAGGAAAGAAACTGCTGAAAGCACGGAGGAGAAGAATTTTGCGCAAGCTTAATTAATGGCTTAAAGACAGCAGAGGTCTTTTCCATACCTCACAACACTTGAGCATAGATAAAAATATGATATGTAACCTAAACTATTCAAATGCTCAAAATAGTTTATTATGTGTTTATCACTTTATTGAAATTTGATTGATAGAGATTTCTTTAGTTGAAAGAGACTCAGCTAACCTTGCAATGCAAGTGTCTATTTGTTACTTGAATTGAATATGAGTAATAAAATTCTCTAAATGGGGACGTCTAGATATGGCTATGGCTTTGTTTGTGTTTAGGGGATAGTTATTTGTTTCTACCGTCTATGTATGAAGAATTTTCTTTGGGATAATAACTGAAAACTCCATTGCGTTTTGTTGAAATGTGTTTCACCTTATGTTTTCATGAATGTTGCACCTATCTTTGTATATTCTAACACGATTAGTTACCTTCTCACAGCAGACTAGCCCACCTTTCAGGGGACATAGGAGAGGATTTTAACATGGTTTGTAAAATGTAGGGTGTAGTTGTAGCATTTCTGAAAACATAGAATACAACTCAACGTTTCGATAAAGGACGATAAAGGACGACACGGCAGATATATGTATTTGTCCTATTTTCTCTCAACTAGCACATGTGCGAAGAGTAATAATGGCAGTAAATCTTTGTTAAATTTACTATTTTCTACATTATGGTCATAACCATAAGTCTTGATATAGTTAATGTCATATTGCAGATTATTCAACTGCATTAGAGTAAAATATGTTTTCTCCCTAGGTGTGTGTAAGGAGGAATCAGATTCAGGAAGTAAAATGAGTTTTAGCCAATATTGCATCCTCAGACTCGAATATAAGCCATGAAATAGAAAAGCAGCCAAACAATTGCTCAAATCTATAGGTAACATCTATACAAGTCATTTCTCTGGTTCGGTATAGAAGTGAAGCCTGGACTTAAAAATACCAGTTGGGTTAGATGACAAGTCATAACAGCGACTCATAAGTACTATCTATGACTTGCCGTCAGGTTACTTTACATCAAAATCTCTTATTATCTTCACAAAAAAGTGTGTGTAAATGATGTCAAAAACCTTTCTTTTTCTTTTTCTTTTTTTCCCCCTTGTGCCAGTAACAAATCACCAAAAGGGCTTTATACTCAAATTAAATCTATATATCTAGGGAATTTTGGCGAATCAAGTCTTCCAGCAAGATTGCCTCTTCTATACTAACTTGAAATTCAAATCCATGTCTGTGGTGTCAAAGCACATGTTAAGAAAAGACAGCCCATGGAGTCCCTCCCGCTGATATCATAAAAAAGAATTAACATTTATTCTCAAGTAATGAGACTCTTCCTTTTGACCCCTGGCGAAGTACATGTTGAATAGTAAGGCAATAAAGCATAATATCATTATCTTGTCATAATACAGCAACGAATGAAAATGTTAACACGAGAGAAAATTAGACCAGGAATTAAGTGACTTGAAACATGAAACTTCTCCTAGGTATCTATCTGGACCTTTTAAAGAAGGTTATGACACAGCCTACTTGTGTATGTAATTCGCAATGAGCTTTTACATGACACAACACTATTTACACTGCTGCTCATGATCACTAAGGTGTATAAGTTCAAGTAGGTTATGACACAGCCTACTTGTGTATGTGATTTGCAATGAGCTTACTTTTACATGACACAACACTATTTCTTGACTTTCAAATGATTGACTTTTAATTTCAGCCTTACACTGCTGCTCATGATCACTGAGGTGTATAAGTTCAAGTAGGTTATGACACAGCCTACTTGTGTATGTGATTTGCAATGAGCTTACTTTTACACGACACAACACTATTTCTTGACTTTCCAATGATTGACTTTTAATTTCAGCCTTACACTGCTGCTCATGATCACTAAGGTGTATAAGTTCAAGTAGGTTATGACACAGCCTACTTGTGTATGTGATTTGCAATGAGCTTACTTTCACGTGACACAACACTATTTCTTGACTTTCAAACGATTGACTTTTAATTTCAGACTTACGCTGCTGCTCATGATCACTAAGGTGTATAAGTTCAAGAAGGTTATGACACAGCCTACTTGTGTATGTGATTTGCAATGAGCTTACTTTTACGTGACACAACACTATTTCTTGACTTTCAGACGATTGACTTTTAATTTCAGACTTACACTGCTGCTCATGATCACTAAGGTTGTATAAGTTCAAGTTACCTTTGAAGGGCTTTTACTTTTCAGCATTGCTTGTTGGTCGACAAACTAAATTGACGATGTTCTTGAAGATTGGGGATTGGTTTGGCCTTCAGAAGTAGAGCTAGAGATTTTTGCTGCAAAATTCTGGGTAACAATTCTTTGCATCAACTTCTATTCACTTCTAAAACTGCTCGGTGGCTCTTGCCTTCAAGGATGCCCTCAGAAACAACAACGTGAGATTACTATGCTGGTGTGGTGAATTTGGGTAGTAAGAAGAGGCTTGAATTTCTAGAAAATGGAAGTGTTTGAGGCGTACATGAACACTTTTCATAAAGGTTTTATTTGCCCTCATTGATTTAGGTTTGCTAAAGAGTTTTTGTGATAAACCCCCAATATACGACAAACATTTGAATTTTTAACAATAATATAGTGTTTCAAAACAAGATATAAAGCCAGTAAATTTTGGAGATTAACTAAAAGGACAGGGGTTACATTTCATGAACCATCATATCCATATTAACACGCGCAACTATTTACATGTAAAGGTACCTCTTTGCTTGTAAAGGCATCTCTTCATATATGATCACATCTATTACAATAGATATGTCTATTGTTAATAAATATTTAGGTTTGTATAAAAGTATACAACCAAATAGCACAATGGTTTGAAACAACTCTATGTCACAACACTTCAACTTTTGAGGTACACGAACCAGCACCATGGTGCTAACTTTCTGGCACCACAGCACTAGGCTAAAATTGCCCCAGATTTGCAACGCTGACGCCATGCTGAAATTGCCCCAGGGCCATGGCGCTAACTTTCTGGCACCATGACTCTAACTTTTGGCGTCGTGGCTCTATGATCTTGAGAAAAATGTTCTAAGTTTTCTAAATTTGTTGTGGTGCTGCGGCACCCAAATTTTTGGCGCCATGTTGTTCAAACTTTAACGCCAATGCCACAGCGCCAGAAAATCTCAACCGTGGCATTGGATACATATTTCATATAAAAATGTGATATTTAAATGTGACATCATATTTGAGAGATATATTACAATCTCTCTAACAATTCCCTACTAGATTGTAATACTTTTACATATTCAACAATGATAAACTGATGCAGCATATAGAGATTAGTAGTTTCCTATTCAGATTATTATTAAGATTACCTATTTAGATTATTATTAACATTATTATTTAGATTATTATTAGGATTATTATTAGTTTCCTATTTAGATTATTATTCTACTTTTCTACAAACACTATATAAAGGCTCATTGTAATTGTTTTGGAGTATCATTGATCAATAATTAGATTTATTCTCAATTATTAAACTTTGTGAGTTTGTTCTTGAGTTTTCTTTCCCTGTTTCACTTAGAAAACACTTTCGTTGCACCAAAATTGGTATCAGAGCAGGATTTTTACCTTGATCCGATGGCCGAGGATGGTTCTAGTGGCCAACTACCTGTCGACAACGAACGGCAGCCCGAAAACCTTGAACAACGAGTCGAGGGAATAAACAAAACATTTCGAGATGTACAACAGACTCTTGCTACTCTCGTTCTTGAAGTTAAAGCCCTTGGTTTTTCCCCGAGAGGTACAATAGCCATAATTGGCAATTGGAGTTCCTTTGGCACCAATGAGCATGAAGATTCATACTGTCGGAGAAACCGGTCTCATTAGTGGAGTGCCCACCAACAACCGCTTTCTCCACCATCTCCTTATAGGTACCACCACCACTACTACTCTCCTCAATCTTCATCATATTATCATCTCCATTCACCATCCTCACAAATCTGCCATTATCATCAAACCTATACAAAATCAGATTCATCACCCAAATTCAAAATCCCTAGTTTTAGAGGAGTTTTTGATAAAAGAGAATTTTATGACTGGCTTGAAATTGTGGATGAATATTTTGAAAATACGAGTGTGGATCCAATGAAACAAGCTCTGCTGGTAGCTTTTCAATTCAGGGGCTATGTGATTTATTGGTGTGAGAATTTGCAAAAACAAAGAGAGCTTCAAGGGAAGAAAAAGATAAAAATTTAGATCAAGATGAGAGAAAAGCTAAAAGAAAATTTTATTCCGACTGCCTTTCCAGCAAATTTGTATACGCCTCCCAATTTGATGACGGCACCTTGCGGATCTGGCGACTTGTACATCTCTACGACGGGAAAGTACCCCGTGCGCACGGCCTCGTCGACACATGAGAGACTCTCTTTGTTCCTCAAAGATGATTGCACTCACCCCTTTTTGAAGCCATCTCTACCTTCACGACCTGCAGAGCATGATGGAGAACTCTAACATGGTGGTCAGTTAATCCCTGACATATGTAATTCATCTCCATCCCAACATTGCGGAGGCGCTAGTGATGAAGTCATTCATCTCAGTTCACAGTCATTTCTCCCATGCGACACACCTCCTTCTCCATCGAAGCTACAGGCGACTCTTCCATCATCATGTCGTGTTGGATCTAATCAGTGTCAGCGTGGAGTTAATTACGGCGAGCTGCTCACCAGTGGCAGCGCTAATATGCACTCCCCTCCTTCACAAAGTACATTGGAACTTCAAAATTCTATTGAGGGGCCCAACAACATTCCCCTAGCCCAAAAGAAATTGGAGCTAGCTCTAACTTTTGAAGAGGAATTTGGCCCAAATTAGGATCTATAGCCCAGCAAGTCAAATGGTCAAAATTAGTTGCAAAGTATGCAAATTGACACTATCCAAATCTCCAAGTTTAGCAACTACAGTGGCACTCATCAGATTTTAAATTCCATCAAGCGAATTGATCCAATTTTTCATCAAAATCCCATGCCAACACCTAAAGATGAAATTCAAAGTGAGCCAACAAGTCAAGTTGTTGAAGAGATTGGACCAGCTGGAACACAACTTGAAAAGCCAAAAATTGAGTGCATTGTTTTTGAAGATTTGAAGGTGAAGCCACTAATTTTTGTTGATCAAATTCTTGGCATAATTGCAATTAATCTTGGGGATTTCAAGACCAAAAAGGCAAGTCAACATCAATGGCGAGTTGCTTGGGACTTTAGGGCATTTGGGTGGACCATTGCTTTGGTCCTATTTTGGGCTTGGAATGTGATTTGTCAAGATTTGGTTATGGTGCATTTGCATAAAAATCGTTTTCTGGTTGATAATTGTAATAAGCTCAATAATAAAAAGATTGGTCCTTTTCGCATTTTGAAGAAACTAGGCGATAATGCTTACAAAGTTGATCTTCTTGCTGATATGAAGATCTCCAACACTTTCAACATTGCTGACATCTTTGAGTATTTTCTACCAGATGAGTTTTCTTTACACCCACAAAACTTGAGGACGAGTTTTCTTCACGAGGAAGGGATTGATGCAGCATATAGAGATTAGTAGTATCCTATTCAGATTATTATTAGGATTACCTATTTAGATTATTATTAAGATTACCTAATAAGATTATTATTAGGATTATTATTCAAATTATTATTAGGATTATTATTAGTTCTTATTTAGACTATTATTCTACTTTCTTATAAATACTATATAAAGGCTCATTGTAATTGTTTTGGAGTATCATTGGTCAATAATCATATTTATTCCCAATTATTAAACTTTGTGAGTTTGTTCTTGAGTTTTCTTTCGCTGTTTCACTTAAAAAACACTTCCGCTGCACCATAAAATCATACATATAAAAAGATATATTTTGATTTTAACCTTCAATCAGTGAATATACTTCAAAGTATTCATAAGAAATATATCACATATGAGCTATCCCAAACTTCAAATTATGTTCCAATCGTTTAGCACTATTCCGGCCTTGTGCTCAATCTTGGATTCATGAACATTGATAAGACTAGACCATGGTCTTGTTAGAAACGGCACCATCTCTTATGTTCACTTAGGTAAAGTTTCAAATCATGTCTCTAGCTACTATGAGACAAACTTCATTAAGAGTATACACTCAACCTTAACCATGTATTTATCTGTGCTAACTCGGTCACAAATGATGACTTGTTTGTACCCATTTAACTATGAAATAGTCGTACAACTATTACATGGTTGGGTTACCATCATCAGTGACTCTTACACAAGGTTTTAGTCCCATTCTACTAGATGTGTCCTTGATGAAGTAGCAAGGCCTTTTGTCACGGGATCTGCTAAGTTCTTATTAGTCCTAACATACACAACATTAATAACTCCATCAGTTATTAGTTGTTTCACATTTTCCTGTCTTAAGCTAATATGTCTAGATTTTTCATTATAAATTTTGTTATAAGCTCTAGACAATGTAGCTTCACTATCGCAGTACAAAGAAACAAATGGTATCGGTTATGGCCACAGCTCAATATCAAACAATAAATTTCTTACTCATTTATACACTCACTTTCCATTGTTGAGTGAGTTATGCGCGTTTATTTCTCAAAAGCCCAAGACACAACTCCTTTGGATATTGTAAAAAGCCAACTAGATGTGGATTTGGTATCACTTGTATTGGTTATCCAACCAACATTTGAGTACCATTCTAGTACAACGGGATAATCATTGTAAAATAAACCCAAATTAATGGTTCTTTTAAGATAACCAAGTATCCTATCGATTGTATTCCAATGATCAACACTTGGATTACTCATAAATCTTGACATCTTGCATACTGCAAATGTAATATCTGATCTTGTACAATGCATAACATACATCAAACTACCAATCGCACTAGCATACTCAAGCTGTGCTAGGCCATCATTTTTTAGTAATTTAATACTAGAATCAAATGAAGCATTCACTTATTTAAACCTAAAATTATTTGAATTTATGAAACACCTTCTCAATATAATGAGATTGACAAAATGGATAACCCCCACAATGCTTCCTCACTTTCACACCTACGATAGCATCTTCCTCACTTCCAATACAATGCCATCTTTGGTGTCAAATTTATTATATCCTAAATTTGATGACGAATTTACTATACCAAGTATGACATATGATAAATTTGACTTTTAATTCCTATAAGTTGATGGATTGACTTTTTTACTTTACTAATTATAAAGGACATTTAAAATAACATTACGCATTAGAGTATAAAATAAAATAACATATAAAATATGTTATTTTTATACTTTTGAACAGTAAATATAGTAATAAGATTGCCATTTGCATCAGAGATGGTCTAACACTTCTTCTGCCAATACATATAACACTAGAGAAGGAAAAAAAAAATTGCTTTCCAAACTCACGCTTATGCGGCTGGAAATATTGGATTGAACTTGTATTGTGGCATATTTTCTATTAAATCCACACTTGTATATTTATTGGCTTTTAAAGGATGCTTAAAATGATTATACTGAACGATACTTTTATGAGAAACAACCTACCAAACACATTGCATGGGTGTGGAAAAAGCCATCCATTAGACTTCTTTTTTTTTTTTTTTTCCTCTTACATTTGTTAGAAAAACATAAATTCAAAAAATAGAAAACCCCAAAAAAGAGGCACAGCCTTTTCATAAATTCACACCTGACTTTCATTTTGAGGTGTACCCGCCAAGTCCAAAAAAATATATAATAACTAATTGATCAAATAAGACTAATTAAAGACTTCTCATGCAGGGAGTACAAAAGACGTCACGTAATCTCATGAACGATAAAAGTTAGATGATAAATCTAAAACGCGGGGCTTCAAAAACAGATTCTAACAATGGAAAAGCCATTTTTGGAGGTGATGAATCTCTGTCGACGGCCTCGATCATCTGGCCTTGTGATCTCTTCTGATCACCTTCTTCTTCACAACCAACAGCCGCATGATCACCATCAGTAATCCAAATATCATCTTCACTCGCTATCAATTATTCATCATCATCGCATTGTCACATGAGTTCGTCTGATCCAATTCATTCATGGGAATAAGACTCAAAATGAGACGCCCGTCAGCCCTACGCTCTTTCAAGTAGTAGTTTTTGTCATCTCTTATCTCCTCCGCCTCAATGACAAGTCGTCCACCGTCGTTGGCATGGCGTTTGACAAAGTTGAATCGCTTCGTTACTGTCCTTAAACACCCCGTCTGTCGTGCCAACGATGTCATTAACGGCGGTGAAAATGCCCTCTTGACCGTAGTAGTGGTAGTACTAGTGCGATTTATTACTCGTTGGGGTTTAGCGGCGATATCTTCGGCTGCACCACCAGAGCTGAAAAAACCGCACTGTTCCATTCTTTGTGTTGAATGAGGACACAAAAATTAAAGCTTAAGTTACACCTATATAAGGTGAAACTCCTTGAGAAATTAGCACTTTTCTGTACCGGCAATATTGATACGACGGAAGATTGTTTCTATATCTGGCTAATTGAGGTTGCATTTTCTTTGTTTTGTTGGAATTTGGTTTTGGGTAAGTGCGTGTTCTTTTTACAAAACATAACTTTTACCACTCATAATAATAAGAAGATATCCGAATGAGTAGATTAATTGAAAAGGAAAGTTTCCATAATTTTGGACGTCAACTCAAATAAATAATTTTTGACGTCTAACATCTTTGATGGTTTTTCAACGTTTGATTTGGGATGGCAAAAGTAAACTTCAGAAAATCATTCGCTTTTCAGTAACCATGGATGGAATTGTCGAAAATTGATTTTTTTTTTTGGACGAGGAAGTGGAAACTTGAGTAGAGTGAGCCTTTTTACAAAACATTGTTTATTAAATTACTTAAATTTTTTTAAATTAGGAAAGTAGCTACTGTTAAAAAAATGATTGATAGTTCACTTGTAGTAATTTGTGGTGATGTGGTGATTTAAAAAAATTAAACTTAAACTCTTGTGATTAAGACTTTATTTTCTCAAACTTCGTCTTAAAATTGAAAATAACTTAACCATTTCTTTCATAGATTTTCAAAAGGCCAAGTAGGGAAAAAGAGATAAAGTAAATTGAAATAAAACTAAGAAGAGCTAGTGGGGAATTTATGAAATAACATCATTACACTAAATTAAAATAAAATCTGTCAAATACTGTTTAGGTCCACTAGACCATACTATAATGCATACATAATTCAGACAAAGTGAAATAACATCCAAACTACTGTCGAACAAAAATAAATCATAGTGCATGAAAATAGTCTCATTATTAAATGCCTTGATAGAAAACAAAGGTAAACGATTCAACTCACAGACTCCGCAAGTAATCCAAACAGCACTCTACTTAGTTGCGTACTACAAACCTCCTAGAGGAGAGATTAAAATATAACACGAGTAGAAAAATATGAACGAAAGACTCAGTGGAATTTTGAGTTAGTATTTAATATCAACAGTAATAAATTAAATAGAATTTAAAAAGACAGTATATGAATAGAACGTACCAAATGCTTCATATGATTTATTGCATAATCATAAATAACTACTTACTCATTGCAAGGCCTAAAAATCACCACTAAAGTAGCCTGAACCGGATTTTGGGACTTGCGGGTCGCTCTCTACACAACGTGAACTTTGTATGGAACAATGCATTTAAAAACCAACCAACCAGGAATCTCACACCTATTAGTGTTTCGACATCTTTTCAAAAAATACTATCCCACTTGGGAGTATTACTTTTCAAAATCGTTATCTCTTTTAGAAACATATTTTTAAAATATTTGAAAATAACTTTAAAACACAGTTCAAGTCTTAAAAACATTTAAGAATACATATTTGAGGCCAAAAACTTAAATGATATGGCGATGGAGATAAAGTCCTATCTTGAACTAAATCACAGATTGATTCCACACCTTAATCCACTTTGTTACACATTTGCTCTATGGGACAGCGATTAACCTTAAGAATAAACTTAACTATTAATATTGAAACGCAACTATTAAGTCGTCAATGTATTAATCATGGTCATAAGTAAGCCGTTAACCACTTTAGATTCCATATTCACTTCACATATTGTAAAACATCTTTAAAAACACCTTAAAAGTCATTTTTTTTATCAAAATAAGTAACATAAGTTTAAACACAAAACCAAGCAGAATGGGCTCGGGTGGCTGAAACAGTAGCATTTGAAGCAGGTCGATTAACAAGGGTACACTACCATCGGTCGACCGTCGTGTTATGCAACTCATTGGTCGATCGTCGTGTTGTGCAACTCATCGGTCATCCGCGATACACTGATGTCAGTCGATGATGGTGTCTTGACATTGATGCTCTGTTTCGAGCATCTAGGCTCAAACCTTTCCAATACATTTTCAGGGTTTCCAAAACACATCATAGGAATCCAAAATCATCATAGGAACTCAATTAGACATTATTTTCATATTCATAACTCATTTTCACCACTTAAGCATAAAAGTTCACATTAAAACCAAAGATAAGAAAAATAATGTAAGAACTAAGTTCAATTTGAGTTTGTTAGGACTAGTCACAAAAATGAAGAGCCATAACAATATAACCAACTAGTTAACCAATAGTAATTGACTTGTTAATATACTATAACCAACTATTTACACATGTCATCAGCTGAGTGAACAATTGAAGCAAGTTGTTAAAGTTAGTTGAATGTAAGTATACGATGTAAGATAGATTTTCAATGAAAAACAAGATCAATTTCTTTCATTTAATTCTCCTAAATTCTCTCTGAATTCTCTCTCTCTTGTTCATCTTTCTTTCTTTCTAAATTCAATATGGTATTAGAGTGGCAAATCTCGACATCAAAAAGGTCGTCGGAGACTGCCATTGATGGAAACTCAACCACACCACACTTTGTCCCTGTATCGTTTTCTCATCCAGTCTCAGAAAAGCTTGATTAGAACAAGTTCCTTGTTTGGAGAAAACAAGTCCTCGCTACAATCAAAGGTCATCGACTTCAAGAATTTCTTTTTGCAACAGTATCATCCCCTTCAAGATTCCTTCCTTCTTAGGATCAGTCTGCTAAGAAAATCAATCCTAATTCTAGGACTGGGAGCAGTAAGATCAAATGATCATGTCATGGCTACTTGCATCAGTTAGTGAAGGTATTCTCACTTGCTTGGTTAATTAGGATTCCTTTTCTCAAATCTGGAACACACTAGAAGTCTATTTTGCTTCTCAAATTCGAGCAAAGGTGACTCAATTCAAGATTCAACTTCAAAATCTAAGGAAAGGCTCCCTAAGTATAAATGAGTTTCTTTTACGTATTCGCATTATGTGGACATGTTGGCATTAGTAGGACACAAACTCATTACTAAAGATCATATAGACTCAATCCTAGATGATCTTTCACTACAATATGAGACGTTTATTATCTTTGTTAACACAAGGCCTAATGTGTTTACTGTTGAAGAAATCGAATCCCTACTACTAGCTAAAGAAGCTATAATAGAAAAGAATTTCAAGAATCTCGATTTCATCATGGAAAATCTCGCTGAAACCATTCTGGCCATATTCAGTCCTTTGGTTTCAAGAAATAGTCTCCTGGGTCATCTCAATTTTGTAATCATCCTGGTTATACTCATGATTATAGTGGCACTGGTAAAGGTTCTCTATTTTCTCCACAAGTCTCTCATTTTCAAGACTCCCACATTCCTAGAGGAAAAGGTTCTGGCAGATTTCATAGAGGAACCAACAAAGTTCAATGCCAACTCTGTGGCAAAATAAGACATGTAGTTCTCAACTGGTACAACAGTTTTGCTCATTCTTTCAATGGTATTGAATCCTATTTTTAACAGAATAAGCAAGAAGGCAATCTTGCTGAGTTTCACTCCTAGAAACAAAACTCAAATCTAATGACTGGAATGCTAGCTACACCAGAAAGCATATAAGCCTTAACTTGGTATCTTAGTAATCAGGCTTACTCGGATTGGTATCCAAACTCAAGAGCAACCAACCACATCACAGCTGATTCAACAAATCTGATGGCCAAGAAAAAGTTTATAGATTCTGATCAAGTCCATATGGGTGATGGTAAGGGTTTACATATTGAGCATATTGGTTGTTCTCGGTTTTTATCACCTTTTATTGCATCTAGAACATTGTCCTTAAAACATCTTCTACATGTTCCAAAAATCACAAAAAAATCTACTAAGTGTGTCTAAATTTGCCTCAGATAATCAAGTATACTTTGAGTTTCATCCCAATACTTGTTTTGTAAAGGATCGTGCCTCTCAAGCCACACTTCTGGAAGGCCATCTTAAAGGAGGTCTCTATGTTTTTGACAAGTCTTAAATCCAGCTTACCAAGCCAAAGTAGCCTCTCAAGCCAAATTCACTCAAACTGCATAATCATTTGTCTCATCTCAATGTCAGCTGCTCAAGTTCTTTTGCCAATAATCTTGTCAGTACACCTAATGATCATGAAAACTTGTCATGTAATGTTTCATCAACAAGTTCCTTTAAGTTCAGTATCTGGCATAACAGATTAGGTCACCCCTCTGAATCAGTTGTAAAACATGTACTTTCACAATGTAATATCAAAACTATCAACAAAGATTTCAATAAATTTTGTTCAGCCTACTGTCTTGGAAAATTTCATAGGTCTCCATTTCTTCATTCCACAACAATCCATAATACACCTCTTGAAATGGTTTGCTCAGATATCTAGGGTCCTTCCCCTACTCCTTCTAAAATGGCTAGTCGATATTATATTCATTTTATGGATCATTTCACACGATTTACATGGCTGTACCTCTTAAGGCATAAATCAGAAGCTTTACAGACCTTTGTCAATATCAAAAACCAAGTTGAACTTCAGTTAGGTCACAAAATCAAAACTGTTTAAACTAATTGGGGAGGAGAATATAGACCCTTTGCTAATTTATTGTCCTCTTTTGGTATAATACATAGGCATCATTGTCCTCACACTCATGAACACAATGGTCTACCTAAGAGAAAACATCAACATATTGTGGAAAATGGCCTTGCTCTCTTAGCTTAAGGTTCCTTACCTTTCAAATATTGGGATGAATCTTTTAGGACTGCTATATATCTCATCAATACATTACCTACTCCTGTCTTGAACAACAAATCCCCTCTTGAGTCACTATTTCATGTCAAACCACAGTATCATCAGCTTAAAACTTTTGGCTGTTTGTGCTTTCCAAATCTTAAACCATACAACTCACATAAATTTGCTTATAAGTCATCCCCATGTACTTGTCTTGGTTATAGTTTGAATCATAAAGGCTACAAGTGTCTTGATGAAACTGGCAGAATCTTCATATCTAGAGATGTCCAATTTGATGAACATACCTTTCCTTTTGCTAAAAACACTCAATTCTTAATTCCAAATTCTCCTTCTTCATCTTCTCAAAATACCTTATCTGTTCTTTCCTCCTTCTTGTTTGGTCCCACTTCTCAATCTACTTCATCTACTCCACAGCCAACTTTTAATGCAATACAGCAAGATAATACTAGAAATGATCAATATGCTTTATCTGAAAATCCTCTATCTACTATAGCCCCTGGTCTGCATGTTCCATCTCATGTCACTGGAACAAGTAAAAGCATGAAGAGCACTACCAATACTCATCCTATGAAGACTCGGGCAAAGGCTAGTATCTTTAAACCCAAAGTATACGTGGCAGCTAAGGAACTAGCTACAGCAGCAGAAGCCTTTGAACAGATTCACTGGCAATAGGCAATGAGAGACAAATACCTGGCTCTACTCAGGAACAACACCTAAAATCTAGTACCGTTACCAAAGGTAAGGAAGGCAATAGGGTGTAAGTAGGTATTCAAAGCAAAAGAAAACCCAGATGGCTTAATAAACAAGTATAAAGCCAGATTAGCTGAAAAGGCTTTCACCAAGTGGCAGGTTTTGACTTTGGGGAGACATATGTCCAATTCTTAAAGGTTTAGACTGACAGTCTCATACTTTTGTTTACTTAACATATATTTAACAAATATGAACGTAAAGAGGACAAGATTTCATATAAATAATAAATAAATTCTTTATTGATAAAAATGTCTCCAAACACATATTATTTTTTTACTCCTTAGGGCATACATGTCTAACAATTAGTCCCTCAACAACTAAATAAGAATTGGGGTTATGATGGACAGATTATGCTAAAGACACGATTCTTAAGGTGACGGTCTAAATCACAAGATCCGCAATCGAATGAATAAAGTTGGGCACTTTATTCATGTAAAAATTATTATGTTGTCTATATCCCTAATAGAAGATGGTTTGTCTTGACCGTCAGAAGTGGACTCTGTGAATAGAAACATTGGCACATTATCATAGGTGACGGTGTGTTAGATCGGGACATAAAATGAATTGATTTGGATTAATAATTCTATCTCGACAAATTGATTCACTTTAGACAATCATATGTATTGTATCTTAATCCTGAGATGAATAGTGGACTCGTTGTCTTGACTTGTGTCTTATGATGTACCAAAGGGTGACATCCACATTTTAATAGTGGTACGTATACCGGTACGTCAGGGACAAGACTCTTGATAGCGTAGACCTGTTATTCATAGATATGAAATCCATAGCTCCTCTTTAGGGGTAGTGATAACTTCTTATATACGTTATCATGTAATTGAAAAACTAGAGCGCTCAACCATTTGGATACATAGGTGTAACCGAATTATATACCGTCTTTGGATGGTAAGTTTTTTTATGGTGAGATAATAGAACGTAAGATAAAAATAATCGAGAAGGTAAGACAGAATTTATCCTTAAGCCGATTATAGATAATCCTATAGGGATAGGATACATTATAATATGTCATAAAGACTTAGCTATACAGGCTTCATAATTTTATATAGTTCGAGAGTGTAGCTCTAAACTTTTAGTAGAGTAGCGTTAGAGTTGATAATTATGAAATATAAATATGAGATATTGGGTTTCGTAATTATCGAGAGCTTAAACTATATCGGTCCGTTAGGTCCCCTTTGCTAGCTCATGAAAATCTATAACAATGCGGCATGCTTTCTCAATAATTGGTGACTTGTCTCAAATTATCAAATTGGCTAAAAATTCGATAAGATCGGATAATTTATGTCTATTTATTGGTTGAATTAATTTTATGAATAAATTAATTCAAGATACACTTATTGAATTATCGAAATTAGATAATTCATGTCTGTTTATCGGTTGGATTAATTTTGAATAAATTAATTCAAGTAAAACTTATTGAATTATCAGGAATATTTATTTTTTTAGAGATTATCTAGATATGGTTGTTTTAATCAAATAACTTTTTTATTGGGTTATTTGAATTAAAAGTAAGGCTCTATCCTAAGAATCTTGGGTGGGAAATAAAGATTCGCAGGGATTATTTATCAGAAGTTTGGCAAGCTAATCTTTAAGTTTTACCTGTCGATGGAGCAAGTTCGGTAGGCTAATCTATTAGTTCGGCCTGCTGACCGAGAAATAGACCGTGTGTTTTCATGTGGTTTTATCAAATCTTGATCCTAATTTGATTCTAATTCAAATTTTCGAGGCCTTATCTGATAAAAACTGACTCCTGAGCCTAACCTCTATATAAAGGGGAGTGAGACTCATTGTTATTTAGATCAATTGAGAACTCTAGAGTGAGACTTTGCCAACGAGACTCTACAACTCCCTGGAAAGCTATTGTTCACAAATTATGAACTATAGCTTTGGGTATTTCTTAACTGGTTGGAAGGAGAGCCACCTGTGGAGGAGCTGTACGAGTATGCCCACACACACTCCGATCGTGGATAGAGAATAGCAAAGAAGACTAGTTGGTTGAGGCTCTTTTGGAATGTTACTTCTTTTCACGGATTACGGGAGCTTTTTTGCATTTATGAGGTTAATAAGATCTGGTTAATTGATGCATATAGTGTATCAAACTTGTGTTTTGAAAAATACTCTAGTATAAAAAATTTTAAAATTTCTATTGTATACTATTTTTCCAACACTACATTGCACTAAGTGAACTTGGTTTCAAGTCATCAAAATCAGACCAGTCTTTATTTGTCAAATTCACTCCTCAAATCACACTGTTTGCTCTAGTCTATGTGGATGATAACCTAATTATTGGAAGCAACAATCAAGTAGTATTAGAGGTGATTGCCAAATTGAACCAAAAGTTTGCATTGAAGGATCTAGGTGAAGTGGACTATTTCCTTGGAATTCAGGTTTGAAAGACCAGCACTGGTTTTCATTTATGTCAAGCTAAATACGTTCGTGACCTATTATGCAAAACTAAAATGCAATATGCTCGAGAAATCACAGCCCCTTTAACCACTGGTTAGAAGTTAACTGCCTTTGGTAGTGATTCAGTCACTGATCCTCAACTATACAGAAGTACAGTTGGTGCACTACAATATGTTACAATTACTATACTAGAGTTAGCATATGCAGTTTATGGAGTTTGCCAATTTATGCATAATCCTTTGGAAGCTCACTGGAAAACTGTCAAAATAATCTTAAAATACTTGGCAGGTACCATTGAATTTGGTTTGCATCTCACCTCTTGCCCTCAATCTCGACTTAATCTAGTTGGATACTATGATGCTGATTGGGCATCAGATGTTGATGATAGACATTCCACATCAGGCTACTGCTTATTCAAGGGACAAAATCTCATCTCTTGGCAATCACAAAAACAACATGCTGTATCAAGGTCGTCAACAAAAGCTGAATATCATAACTTAGCTAGCTTAGTTGCAGAAATAAGCTAGATTCAAGGTTTGCTAGGAGAATTAAAGTTGAAAGCACAAAGAAACTAGTCATCTGGTGTGACAATCTGAGCACTGTGCATCTTGCAGCAAATCCAGTGCTTCATGGTCAAAAAAACGTATTGAGTTAGATCTTTATTTTGTCCGCGAGAAGAGCCAACAGAAATTGCTAGAAGTAAAACATGTTCCAGCAATTGATCAACTATCTGATGTCTTCACAAAGGCTATCTCAAGCTTTGTGTTCAATGTTTTCATATCCAAACTTAGAGTTCTAGACTTTAACACTCTAAGTTTGAGGGGATGTTAGGACTAGTCACAAAAATGAAGAGCTATAACAATATAACCAACTGGTTAACTAGTAGTAACCGACTTGTTAATTCACTATAACCAACTGTTTACACATGTCATCAGCCGAGTGAACAATTGAAGCAAGTTGTTAAAGTTAGTTGAATGTATATTTAAGCCTCACTTGTATACGATGCAAGATAGATTTTCAATGAAAAACAAGATCAATTTCTTTCATTCAATTCTCCTGAATTCTCTCTGTCTTGTTCATCTTTCTTTCTTTCTAAATTCAATAGAGTTTGCATGCATTTGTAACGAAATCATGTTTCTTAGAGTACAAGGGTATTGAATTCAAGCTTTTCTAACAATTTCCAACATGCTCAGATGTAAATAAGAAAACCTCATACTCATATTTCAACATGCAAATTCAGTTTTTGGCATCCTATTTCATAAACAAAATAAAGCTGATAAAGGCATAACTTCAGATCCTAGGGTAAGAATTTGAACACGAAAATCAGAAGTAAAGCTCTAAAATAAAGGATTGATCAAGTTAAAAACGTTCTAACCTCAGATTGTGCAAGAATTGACTCTACTTGTTTGGGTTTTTTTCCTCTGTTTAGGACTCAAGAGCTGGTTCCTTTTTGAATTTTGAAGCTGAGAATGAAAGAGTGAGAGAGAGAGTGAATGAGTGGGTGATGTAACGGAGAGAGTGAGAGAGAGGAGTTGGAAAATCTGAGTGGCTTTGTTCTTTTATTCAGAATTGAGTGAGTGGTTTGAAGCAGAAAATAAGGGGTTGCCTCTTATTTCCAACGTGGTTTCTGTCTAGTACACTCAGTTTTTCATGTGAAAACTGGTTGAAGTGTCTGATAAGGCCATTCTAGAATTTAATAATTGTTATTTCTTAGTTTATATAAGTAAAATAAGGAAAAAGTGATGTAATTTAATTAAAGTATTGAATTATTAAAATAATGACCAGAAATAAATTTTAAAATAATTAGTAATGGTAGAAAAATAAAATAAAATAAAATAAGAAAGTGTAAATTTAAAAGTGATTAATTATTAAATAATTTTTTTAATTTGGCACATTAATTAACATTTTAACACTAATTTTTAATTAATTAGTTAATATGAGGCTTGCATAATTAATTTAGCAAAATGGCATAAACTATGAAAATTAAAGCATTTGATCGGAACTCAAATCCTCCGTCCAATTTCGGTATTCTAAATAGTGTCCAATCATTCGCATTATAACACATCATTAAAACAATTTAAAATAATATCTAATTTAGTTTTACATAGTTTTCATTAAATGACGTGTCATAACTTAATTGACTAGAAAAAGAGTTAGAATCTTGATTTTTATTAGCTGAAATTGGGGAGTTTAGACCAACTTGCGAGATCAACTGATGTGGTCATGTCTCAACTTGATCAAATATAATTCAATCAATTTGACAGAGATTAATTTCCCTTCAGTGTGACACTTAGAACAAGGCCATGATATGTCCACAATTTGAGAACCATATTTTTATAAAAACAAAATCCTTAAAAGGGAAATTTTATAATAAATTATACAACGAAGAAAAAAGGAAAATGTCTTAGTTCCCCTTCGGTGTCACACTTAAATGACTTGGCAATTTGACCAGGCTCAGTATTCTTCCTTTTAAGGCAACATATTTGCTTAGTACATTGCTCACAACTCATCAGGAACAACCAACACATTAGAGCTTACATTTTTCATAATCATCTTCACAATTCAGATTTCTTCGTAGCCAAATGTAAATCATGCTCAAAATCCTCTTAGAACTTTGCCCTCTCAACCACGTGTGATACTCAAAGCATTTTGTTTACGGAGATCGATATAATCTTAGCTCGACATATGAATTTAATTAGGATAAGAATAACCTTGGCTCATCCACGAAGGTGACATAAGCATAGTCTCAACTTGTATACGCGCTCAACACAAGTTCAGTTTAGTATGACCTTGTGTTGATGAGACAATAACGTAAAATTTACGAGGCACTATGTTACTTCTCAAGGTACATGAAAGAATGAATCAGATTTAGGAAGTAAAATGCCTTCCAAAGCAGCCAATAGGCTCAAATCTGTTGATTACGTTTATACGAGTTCAAATATGATGTCCCTATTTTCCTATCCCCTTGGCTATCTCCTTACTATTCATTCAATGTACTATTCAAATTTATCGACAGAAACACATAAATATGACCTTAATATTAGAAGTAATCATGTGGTTGATTTAGGTGTTAAAATCATTTCCCTGGTTCAGCAAAGTTAAGCCTGGACTTTACAATACCAGTTAGGTTAGA
Organism: Artocarpus hirsutus; assembly: GCA_946598075.1. Classification (NCBI taxonomy): domain Eukaryota; kingdom Viridiplantae; phylum Streptophyta; class Magnoliopsida; order Rosales; family Moraceae; genus Artocarpus; species Artocarpus hirsutus. The sequence continues at coordinate 43,408 of CAMOHE010051358.1, forward strand.
TCTTAACTGCAACTCTTAGGTATCTATCCTCTATTTTCATCTTAAAAAAGGAGAATAACTGTGCATGGCAAATCAACAAGCCTATTTTTTTTTTCTTGTTTCAAGAAAAGGGCTTCTTCTATAATTTATCTACGTACTTGGGAAAAATTGGCAAATGGCGTCTTTTAGCAAGATTGCCTCTTCCATGCTCTGACCTTCCTTCCAGACCTTGAATTTTAAATCCTTGCTTATAGTGTCAAAGCATGTCTTAAGCGAAGACATCCGGTAGGGCCCCCCTCTGAAACCATTGGCACTCGCAACATACCACAAAGAAGACTTGGCATTTTCAAGTGTCTTATGTCCACTTTCAGTCTTGCAGTCTTGCTCATCATCGCTCAATTCCACAATCTCAACCTTTGAACTCCTTTGGTTTTCTTTAGACACAGATCCTATACATTGCTTTCTTTCATCTCTTGTTCCTGAGGCATCTGCAGTTAGTTAGCAAAGAGGAATAAGATAAGGCAAGTAAATTATGGATTGACTTAAAAAGGACATAGGGAAAATAAAAACTAAGCAATATCATAGGAGGCAAGACATTATAAGCCGTTTGGTGGATAGGTTCAAAACCATTTAAGATAATTCAAACCATAAAGGCGGTTAAAATTGATGTTTGGTGGAGTAATAACTGAAGCTAGTTCAAACCATAGAGGCAGTTTTAAATTAGCCAAAACCTCCAAAATCCAAACTTTGCCTCCCTCTCAAGTTCACATGGTTTGAAACATTTTCTACAGTAAAATCCATTCTCATTTTCGCTTTTCTTTTATGAACCATAGTTTTCCAAACACCTATTCTTGTTTTAAACTTGATGTGATGTTTTATTTTCATTTTAAACCTTTACGTTTCAAATGCCAGTTTAAAACCAATGTTTAAACCACACAATTTAGAATTCACAATTCAAACCAAAAAGTTTTAAACCACACTATTCCGAATCCGCGCACCAAATGAACCCTTAAAAGCTAGAAACCATGTCACCTACATCATTACAAGGATTGGCACAGATTCTATTATCTGTACTAGAGGGCTTACCTAGAGAGATAATTCAGATTAACAGACTCTTACCCCAGTGCATTTGCAGAGGACATAAGTTCTAAGAGCTTTGCATACCGAATATATTGGCCAAATATCAGCCACACTGCTTTTTCCTCTAATACCTAAAAAGATGTGAACTTTTTTCTTGGACTTACAAACTAGAATCCATAGCTTGGTGCCTTACTAGAAATCCTGTTTTTATCTTAAGAAATATTGTGAAAATTGCAATACATCTTGCCTATAAGTTGTAACATTGTTTTGTCATAATACAGTAACAAATAAAAGTGTAAGCATAGAAAAAAGTTAGACCAGGGATTGAACAAGTTAAAGCATGAAACTTTTCCCATGTATCTATCTAGATCTTTATCACCCTCTTAAGAAGGTTATGACACAACATACTCTTGCTACATTGCCAAAAGCTTGTCAAAGAGTCATTTTTTCTTGGCTTTCAAGACTCCAAAAAAAAAAAAACACACACACACACATACAAATTACATATAAACAACAAATAATTAGTGCCCTGCAATTAATCTACTTACCGAGATCCTCTGCTGATCGACGTTCAAGTTCAGCCTTAGACTGCTGCTCATGATCACTCAGCTGTACAAGCTCAACCTTTGAAGCACTTTGAATTTTACTTTGCTCGTGCATATTGACATTGGTTTGGGCTTCAAAAGTAAAAGCTGGGGATGGTTCTTGCACAACTTCAGAAAACAGTTCTTTGCAACTTCTATTTACTTCTAAAATTGCTTGGTGGCTCTCACCTTCACGAATGTCATCTTCAATTTCAAAAGCATGGCATTGTTGTGGCAGTTCTTTGGATACAGATCCTTCGGAGTGGCTTTGCTGATCTCTTGTTTCTGGGAAAGCAATAGTCAAGTCAGAAGGATAGAACTTCATCTGACAAAAAGCTTTATTCTCTCTCTCTTCTTTCTTTAAGAAAAAAAAAACAGAAAGATTAAAAGGACTTTGAGGGCGAAAAGGAAATAAAATTGAAACAGGAAGGGAAAGGGTATTAGGAATTGAGGACCATACCATCTGCAATATGTTACAAAAAAGGTTAACTGCTTATGCTGTGGAAAGAAGATAAAAAGTTCTTACTTGGTAAACCTGTATAGTGTACTCTAACAGACAATTCTAGAATTGGATCATCTAGAAAGATGATGTGGCATCATATCTAATGATGCTACTGTCATCTATTTTTCTCTTCCCCTTCTAGCTTTTTATTGATGAGAAACAAAGGTCAAGGGTAGTAATCCTCTTACAATAGAGAACAAGAGCTCTTAAACAACATTACGAGACATCCTTCTAGCTCATGTCACAGAAGTAGAAAACGACACATACAACACAACCAAAATAAAGTTGGAAATAACAAATCTCAACAGAACTAATTCAGTTCATTTCCAGAGATGGAAGAGGAGGGAATATGTATTATAAATCTACAACAGGGACCTTCTAATAACAACTCCAAACAACAAAATAAAAAAATAATGAGGGGGTTGATAAGGGAGCAAAATACTAAATTACAACTTACAGTTTCCTTATTTAGTTATTTATAGATCAACTCTAAAAAAAATTTGATTTTACTTTGGAATCTCTAACAAAATATCTTATGACCCATGGGTGAAACAACAAATATGCGAATTGAAAGGCTAATTAATCTGGATCGAGAACAAGGTAAGGATTACAGAGAACTGGAAGCTTAAAAACAGCTGCACAAGGGTACCAGTTTGGCAGGAAAACATTTCGCTGCCCATATCGGTTTTTGAACTTTGTGGAGAAGCCCCCCTAACAGGTGATTCAGCCACACTATTGGGTCCATCTTCTGCCACGTCCTGAGTAGCAGGTTCTAGCTCTGCAATATCTGCAATGACTTGTGGAAGATTGTTCAATAACCGCGATTGCTCTACCGGGTCATTAAGCAGCTGCATTCTACCCATATACTCAGAGAGCGTATGTTGCAGGTTAAGGGCCACATTCTTTAAAAGCAACCAACAAAAAATCTTTCCATGTGTTATGAGTGACCCAAGCAGGAAAATGCAACATGCTGTTATCTATTGAAAGAAAAGAGAAAATAAAAGGGCAACAAGTAGTCATGTTGCGAGTCCAAAATTGCATATATCAGCACAAAAAGTGTTGCATTTCTTGAACTAACTAAAACTTGGGACAACAGTACAAATGTGTGGTAGCTGATTTTGTTTTAGCATTTTATAATCACACACAATAGGGACTCATAGGTAATATGACCATATATAAATATGCACCCATGACCCATGATATAGTTTTCTCCCCATCACTCTTTTATGTCTATTGCATAAATAACTTAGAAAAGGATATTCTCTCCTCCATCCCTTTTCATTTGCCTGTTCTATTCGCTTTGGCAAAAGAGCCAGCTCCCTTGCAATCCACTGAGATGAATTTATTCAAATGATGCAAAGGTCAAAGACATCAATGACTTTAAAATTAAACTTAAGCCCTAAATTTCCCTCTCCCAATTACTAAGCAAGAGCATAGCTTCATTTGCTAGAAATTGAAATAAGACAGAACTGCAGCACTCAGTTCTTCAATCGATTAGCACAACATCAATGAAAAAAGAAAAAGACAGAGAACTACATGCTTAGTAAGGTCCGCATGTAGACTTCTGGCCTTTTTTTCAAGCTCCACCTATCAAAAAACAGATTCTAGTTAGGTCACAAAAGCTTCCTTTGATTGAAAGTTCAAGATCAACACATACAAATGTTAAAATTGCCATCATCTATACCGTAGCAGCAACTCAGACTCTATACGGATACTTGCATAAAAACTTCCAAGAAAAGGATAACTTTTATAAATTGAAAGCCAAAATATGTATACACCTCTTAGGTATAGGTAAAATTTTTCAAAGAGGAAAAGGAAAGTTAAGGTCCTACTGAGCAAACTGAATCTAGACATCAAGAAAAGGCAGAGTCAACATAATGGGACAAATATGCAGATTCAGGTAAGTCTAACCAATATTTTGCTAAATTAAATAAAAAGAAAAAAGAAAACTTGCTGAGCACATTGAAAATTCTGAATTGAGGCTGGAAAGTGACATGCATAAGCTTAGAGCTATTGAGGGGAAAAAAGGGGAAAAGAACACTAGAGCTAATATTACACATAACAATAGAGAAAAATTTTAGCTGTTTTCTATACTTAGGCTTATGCGACTTCCAGAAACTCTTTAAAAATTTTGAAAAAGAATCTCTTAAAACGTTGGGAAATTGATATATAACACAATCTATCCCTATACATTTTGTGGGACAATTTATTTTTGCAAAATGATACCGATCAGACCTTTAGAAAATAAGAAATATATTTTGGGGAAAAAAAAAAGCAGAGCTTCAGTTTTTTTAGAAACGAATCATGGAAGAAGTGATGAAGTTCATAAAACGTAACAGATGGAAAGATTTTGATGCGTGTTGGCTTAATGAAGCTCAACTCTTATGCATTAACAATGTCTCATTCCAAAGTTACCTCAAGTAGAAGAACAAATTGTTTGCAAATATCTAAGGCAATAAACATCAGAAATGATCAAGATCACATTGTATACACTTTTGACAGTTGTCAAGAAAGCTGTGTTACCCTGGTCATATTTATAAATAGCTCAAACCAGAAGTTAGATTACAGAAATTATATGCTTCCACAAGCCTTATTTTGGACATTTATTGCGTTTTTAAATTTAATCGAGTGATACCTCTTGCATTAATTAAATTCAGCCATCACATAATCGACCATATTGAAAGACTATCCAATAAAGGCACGGCAAACAATAAATAAGTATACCATAAATATTATACAGTTAGGATTTCTAATTGTGAACAAGTTCTTTTTTATGCATGAGCAAACATACAACGGTGGGCTTCTTTAGTAGGCCATCTTTAATTTTCTGGCGCAAATCTTCACATTCTTCCTGCACACGTATTAGATAATTAAGTTAATAAACGTACAGAAAATATTGAGTAAATTATATCTATAGACTAAATGTTCACATTTTGAACAGTTTCTCCAAGTATGTGGGATCAACGAATGAATTGAACAAAAATACTTCGGTTAAATTTGTTCACAACAGACCGAAAACCAAATCCAATTTTTATGATGTATCTTTTTTTCTTTAAAGGGACTAAAAGGAAAAAAAATAAAAATAAATAAAAATAAATAAAATAAAATCTGAGACGTCTTAAATAATTCAGACTCGTTACTTCATGTAAACTTGTCCTGTATCAAAATTAGTCAATAGTGATTTTACTTTACCAACAATACTACAACCTCACAAATAAGATTCTTTAACCGGTTGACAACAACACATAACATCTGGACATCTTAATATAAACTACATTATCCATCTGTATCGGTTACTATAAGAAAAACATCTAAACATCATAGCGATGTCACCTTGGTGAAATTATCATCTGACAGCTTACAGATGGGGAAGTCTTCCGGAGAGTTGGTAAATTGCAACAGACTGTCTGCACTCATATGTCCTTTACTTGTTATCTTGACACCTGTAGGAGAAGAATAGAGAAGATTTGCAAATGTGTTTGAATATATATTTACATAAGAAGCAAGAAATTTCCATGAAAATAAAGAAAAATCCTAGAAACAATGAAAAAGCTATGACAACCAAAACTTTTCCAAAACAAAACTCGAAAGAAGACATATCACCTTCATAGAGGAAACTTATTTTTTTCACTAGCGTTCTAGTATGCAAGAATTTAAAATATTTTCATTTGAAGGCCTTCATAACACTATCGTGACATAATACAAATCACCCTGAACACAGAACCAGCTCACAATGACAGCCCACATTCTTACTAATATAACAAGCAGCGTTGAGGAACTTTCATTTCATAAAATTTTTCATTTCAGGAAACCCAAGAACTACAACTTCAAGTTTGCATTTCAAGAAGTTGAAGATCAAGGTTTTAGCATTTATAATACTATGGTCAATATCTGTGCAACATTGACTTTTGCAACAAGTCCAAGAGTGATAAGATTACCTTTAACCTGCAAGAGCTGGTGAGAATTTCTCTGCAAATAGTCATTTGGATTGCATTTGACTCTTACGAAGCTTCCCACAACTTTATTCTCAAAGCTTTCAGGTTGCTTCAACAGTTCCTCCACCAAACTCTTCTTCAAGTATATGAGCTTGATGTTCTCAACACTTACTGATGCGAAACAGCTTTTTTGCACATCTCTATTTGCTTTTGTATTTTGATTTTCTCTAGCCGAACCCAAGATCTTTGGCCTTTTACATTTCTCATCTGCATCCTCAGAACTGCTCCAGAACTCATCATCAGTGGATTGCTCAAAATTTTCCGCAAAATGGGCATGCAAAAGCTTACTCAAACTATTCTTTAACAAGCGTTTCCTTTTAAAAAGAGAATGTAGCTTTGCATCACAAAGAATTCTCTTCTTTTTCTCTGGGTCAAAAAGATTGTGTTCTTTGCAATAATCTATAATTATGGAAGTAATTTCATGTTGTGACATCTGTTTCGTTGTGTCTTTGCCCACGAAAGCAAGGAACTCCAGGAGCGGTTTTGATCCCCACCCAAAAAACTCTTTCTTCTTGGATTTTTCTTTCCTATTCATTACTCGTGACTGTTTCTTGGATGCCCTTCTTTTCTTAACAGATTTGTGTTCCTCCACATCCTCCGAATCATCATAATCAGATACTAGAAGATGACTGTCTTCTTCAGATTCATCAATGTCTTCTTCAATTTTTCCAGTTTCAAGAGAATACACGTCACGCTTATAGTTCTCACCCTTCCTTAATACGTCATCAGAAGTTTGAACACATTGTCCAGATAAGCGTTCTTTCTCCTTGATATTTTCCCAGTAGCTCTTGAAAAGGCCTTCATATGTGTTCATATCATTGAAATCTACTGTGACCTTTAAAACAAAGGGCATCAAGAAAGGAATGAGTAACATAGCTCAAGGTCTTTATGATAAATCTAAAGGAAACAACAATCACAAAAGTAAAAGGGGGAAAAAGGAAGAAGAAAAGCGCAACGTGCAAGGGATTCAAACAGGATAGATGCTAAGGTTTACAGGAATACATGGTATGATTGTTGGTAACCACGCCCCCCTGACCATTAAATACATATAAGCTACATGTATGTACATTTTAAAGAATGCTTTCGCAAGAGTAGTCAGAAATGTGAATAGCATTACCCCATTTGAATCAGCGTTTAATCCTTTTTCAATGAGTAACGCAAGGCTCAAACACTGTTGGCAGAATCCTTTGTTCCCCCTGACGAGAACAAACTCAGCGTCATAGATGCACCGCCCGCATACAGCTTGGGGGCAGCAGAAGCAATAAAACTTTGCAGACTTTTGACAGATGAAGCAAGAATGCCACCCTGAAATTTAAATCTATGAGCTCCTGGGAATTTTTTTTCTACAAATGATGCAACCTAAATATTAAATTACTTGAGACGATGAAACAAAATTTTAGCTAGGCGTGATTTTGTTGATTTTTTCCCTTTTTTTCTTTTGTTAAGAAACGAAATTTTCATTAATTGAATGAAAATTATACAAAAATTTGGATGGTTGAGAGATCCATCAAAAAACAAAAATATACAAAGTATAGTCTGTGTAAGACTACTCTAAAAATCTTTCACAACACACAAAAAATCTGACCAAAGCCAATTCTCTAAACTAGACAACCACAATCCAAAAAAACACAAGCTAAACCAAAATGTCTCTCCAATTTAACAAAATCAAGAATAATGGGAAATCCTTAAAGGATGTATCTGTGGATGCCCAAAGAAAGGCCAGAAATTTAGCTTTTTCAAACAAGTCTTCACTACTCATCTCCTTCTCTTCAAAAATCCTCTGATTTCTCTCAAGCCATATGACCCATATTGTAGCTAAGACCATGGCTCGACACATTGTTTTACCTCTCCTTCCCTTTCCAAAACCAAATAACTCTTCTACCAACAGTGAGTTACTTTGGGCAGGGCAAACCCAAGAAAGCAAAGCAGCCCTAAATACCTTAGACCATAACTTTCCGGCCATCTTACAATTGGAGGAATAAATGGTCCACCAATTCCACATTTTCCCTGCACATAACAGACCAACTAGGGGACAAAACAGTTTAAGGATGTTTCTTCTGCACTAAATCACAGGCATTCAAGTCCTCATGAAAAAAATAGCCAAGCAAAAACCTTAACCCGAATAGGAGCACAAGATTTCTAAATGAATTCAAAGGGTACAAAAGAATGACGGTTCGGACATTGACTCAAAGAATAGAAGAAAGAATTGCAAGAAAACCCCAAAGAACCTGCAATCCAAATCTTGAATCAGGTAGCGAAGTGTTTAGGGAAAAATTTTATAAGGAGTTCAATAATTCTAAAAAATCCTCACACTCTCGATCATTTAAATTCCTTCTAAAACTACAGTTCCAATTAGGTAGAGATCCCTCCTCATAGACCAAAATCTCCTTTTTTTTCCAGCTCTTTTCCCCTCACCAAACTATACAATCTCGGAAAGGCAACTGCAAAAGGCAGGTCACCCCTTCATTTGTCTTCCCAAAACCTCACTCTACTTCCATCTCCTACCTTCCAACTCACTCTTTCAAGAAAAGGATTTAAACCCTGAGAAATAAATTTCCATGGATTCCTATGAGTGCCTCTAGCAACACGATTAGAATCCCAACCATTGGATTGCAGTCCATATTTGCTCCTGATAACTGTGGCCTAAAGCGCATCTTGTTCCAAAGGAAATCGCCACAACCATTCACCCAAAAGAGATTGATTTTTCTTCAACAAATTCCCAAGTCCTAAACCCCCGTCTTCTTTACTAACTGAAACAACCTTCCAAAAAACCAAGTTATCAACCGACTCTCTCTCCAATCCATCACATACGAGCTAGCAACCCCTACCGGAAGCTTAAAAAAAGAGAGGAATAAATCGGAATGCTCGACAATACTGATTGAATAAGTGAAAGTCTTCCTCTCCTAGACAAAAAGCCTTTTTTGCACCTTCCAATCTTCTTGAAATTTTTTACGTCACCGGGTTCCAAAATTCTCTAGATAGAGGATTCCCTCCCAATGGTAAGCCCAAATACTTAATTGGCCAAGAACCTACTTCACAATCCAACTCCTTAGCCCTCCCCTGAACCACCTCTTCCTCCAAGTTAATCCCATTCAATGTAATTTTCCCATGTTAATTCTCAAACCCAAACATTAAGAGAAGAATTTCACAATTGCAGCCATGTTTTGAAAATTCTCTTGCGATGGTTTCAGAAAAAATAAGGTATCATCTACAAACTGCAAAAGGGAAATCTGAATTTTGTCACTACCAACTTCCAAACCCTTGACCAAATCCATTTCCTCCGCCCTTTCCACCAACCTACTCAAACCATCAACTACTAAAGTGAAAAGGAACGGCAAAAGCAGATCTCCTTGCCTTAATCCTCTTGAGGCTCCAAATCTTCCTTGTGACTTCCCATTAACCAAAATGGAAAAGTTTGCCGAACTAATACATCCCGTGATGCACTTCATCCATCTCTGACCAAAACCCTTCTTCTCCATCATTTGCCTTAAAAAATTCCAATTTACATGATCATAAGCCTTCTCAAAATCTATTTTGAGTACCAATCGTTGTTTTCCCTCCACTCTACTCTTCAACTACCTCATTCACCGTAAAAACACTATCTAAGATTTGTCTCCCCTTAATGAAAGCACTTTGACTCTTAGAGATTGTATCCCCCAATACTTCCTTCAACCGATTTGCCAATATCTTTGCAATTATCATGTAAAGACTTGACACTAAACTTATCGGTCTGAAGTCCTTCACTCTTCTAGAGTCTTCCTTTTTCAGAATGAGACAGATAAAAGTGTGGTTTGTGTTTCAATTCACTATTCCATTCCTAAAAAATTCCCCCATCACTTTTAACAAATCCCCTTTCACCACTTCCCCACATGTTTGATAGAATCCCATTGAAAAACCGTCTGGACCCAGAGACTTGTTAATTTCACACGAGAAAACTGCCTGTCAAATCTGTTTTTCCTCAAGAGGCCTCTCCAACCAAGCTGCCCTATCTGCCCCAATCGGTTTCCACTCCAAGCCTTCAAAAGAATATTGAACCGATTCCTCCGCCTTGTACAAATTCTCGTAATATTCAATTAATTCCTTCACCAGATCCTCAACATTATCTATAATCCCTCCGTCCTTTTTTAAGTCTAGATATCATACTTTTATTTCTCCAATTATTGACCAAATTGCGGAATAACTTTGAGTTAGCATCCCATTCTCACATCTACCTACATCTCATTTTTTGTCTCTATTATACAGCTTCTTTAAAAGTTACCTCCTCCAAAGAATTTCTCAGAGCCCTTCTCTCACTCCTTTCTTCCTCATGTAATCCCCAAACCTCCTCTCTTCTATGTATAGCATCAATCTTGGCTAAAATCTCACTGTTGATCAATCTTACATCACCAAACACCTCCTTGTTCCACTCCTGAACCGACACTTTCAATCTTCTAAGCTTTTCAAAAAATTTATATCCTTCCCATCCTTCCACACCTACAGCCTCCCATTCTTTTTTGCAAAATTCTTTAAACTTGGGGAGTTCCACCTATATATTCTTGAATCTAAAAGGACAAGGCCATTAGTATTCAATACCACACGACAATGATCCAAGATAGTTCTACACCCCACCAATTGTTTCACTTCCAAATATTCCTCCCCCCATTCCGTTGCAAACAAAAACCTATTCAATCTGCTCCTTACTTCATCCTCTCTAAAGTTGGTCCAAGTAAACCTTGCATTACTTAATGCGCTATCCTTCAAATTCCCTTCCTGGATAAAACTATCAAACATCCTCATGCTTCTTGTGGACCTAGAAAGGGGAGACTTTTCATGAGAAAATCGAACCATATTGAAGTCTCCTCCTAGAAACCACGTCTAACAGCAAATGATTTGCAGTCCCATCAATTCATCCCACAAAAATTTCCCCCATCCTTGTATGACACCAGACCATAATCACCTATTAACTACCAGCTAGATTCCCCTCTTTGAATTTGAATCGACGCCGAGAATGATCCTATCAACGTATCTATTACTTGATCACTTCTAACATCCCACATCATCAAAATCTGACCTGACCTACCAATTAAAGGTAAGTAAACCCAACTCCTAAACTTAACTTCCACAAACTACCTACAAGTCTCTCTTCTATGATCTCTTTTAGTTTCTTAAAAAATCACCACATCTGGTTTTATTTTCCCAAGACTGTCCTTAATTACCCCCCTCTTCCTTGCAGACCCTAACCCTCTAACATTCCAAGACACCACTATCATTTACTCTTTCCTACACACTTTTCCGTTTCCTTATCCCCATATTTCAACCGCCACTCCAGCCCTTTCAATTCTCAATCAGCCCTTTCAATTCTCAATGTCCCCTTATTTTTTTTCCCCTACTTGATCCCCTAGGTCTCCTCTTCCCCTTCTCCCCTTTTGAAACACTTGTCACCTGAATCTGCTTCACCAACTACTCAATCAACTTTCTTTCTTCCTCCGAGAATGTTGACCAAAAATCATAACTCGTTTCAGGGGTTTTGGTAAGTAGAGCATGTTTAATTTGCACTTTTGATTGCCATCTATAAGTCACTTCACTTGAGTCCACTTTGCATAAACTTTCCAAAATTTCAAGGATTCCAACCTCATAACACCTTGGCGCCTTCTTAGTCACCACTAGATTTTTATTTCCTAGAATCAATTTGTTTACATAATTACCACAGCCCACCCTAGCTCAAAGAAAACAAGAATAGGTGCTCAAATTGGAGTTAAGATCATTTATCTGATTATTTCCCCTAGAAGCCGAATCTTGCTCCTTAGTTTGAAGACTCATCCTAAACTGTCCTCTCTCCATAAGACCACCTAAATCTTGTACAATTGATTCCACCAAGGCATTCTCGCTAACGTTGTCGAATTTTGTTTTCTCCGCTCTAGTCCCATCCTCTTCCTAACTGCTGTTCAATGAAACAGAATCAAAGTCAAGTATTTCTCATAAGGTTCTACTCCGCACAATCCTCGATGTCTCCCCGTAGATCCTCTGCCTCCTCGTGAATAGTCTTAATTCTTCTCTCGTTCTTCCTTCGCCGTTCATAAGACCTAAGTCCAAGAGAAATAAGGATGTTCTCCCCCGTTCTTCTTAGCGATGGAGTCTGTCCAGCATGTACAGATTTTATTTTGAGTGGGTCCACTTCTGATTTGGCACTTAAAGAATTCCTCCTTTGGTTTAGGTCTAAAAGGGCAGCCTGTTGCTGATATATTATAATTATTTTCTGGGTCACAAGTCTTTTCTCCGATGTTCCTCAAGCTTCCATTACTCCTGCAGCAGCCCCTTCTTGCCCCAATTTAACCCTAGAAATGACTAGGCTTTTATCAAAGCATGGACCACCATTAGCCCATTGACTTGATTCAATTCCTTCCGCTCAATCTCCTCCACCTCCTCACACACCCAATTCAGGGCATTAAATTTATTGCTGCCGTTGCCATAATCGCCTTTGTCTATATCCTCATGTTCTAGTATCACCAAGAAAGCATCAAATTCATTGGACCGTGCTAAACCAGCATCCCCTTTAGTTTTTATCTGCCGCTGCACGTCACTCATTCCTCTTTCCACTTCATTACTTGTGCCACCTGTAATACATTTTGCCCTATTTGCCGCCACCACATTGTCATTAGTCTGTTGCAGTGGTTTTTATTCTCCCTGGTTGATTCAGCCACTTGTGCCGCCCTCTTAGTTGATAGAATTTTATGCTCCTTAATATTATCCCCCACTTTATTAGTATTAATATCTCTCACTTTATTATCCCCCACTTTATTAATATTAATATCTCCCATTGTATTATCCCTCACTTTGTTAATAGTATAATTATAAAGCAACATGGTATGGGCATCACTCTGCTCCATACGCATTTCCCTCACCATCGATGCCCTTCCTTCTGCATGCTTTGCCACTGGTTCATTGCCCAGTGAGCTGTTTGTCAGCTTTTCCTCCACGTCTCCACCACCTCTGTTCACCAGTCTGTGGGAACAATAGTTGTTATGGGTGCCAAAGGACTTCTGCTCTCCGTTCAAAGACAGGCTCTTCCTCTTCTCACTCAAATCAGAGCTCCTTTCCTCATCTTCTACCTCTGCATCGGAGGGACCCCGAGACCGCGCTTCTTTGTAACTTTTGGATATACTGGGATTTCTCCCATCGTCTAGGTTGAACAGGCTAACGTCGACCTCTTTTCCCTAGCATAGAATCTTCATGGTGGCAAGAATAAAACCATTTAAGAGACCCTTGACTTGGAGTTTGACAAAAGGAAGAACTCATAATTCAGAGATTCTTTTGCTATGTTAATCAATCCTCCCAATCTATTAACCAACACCTCATGTCTGTTTCTAATGTTTAAAGGGATACCTTCTATCCCTATCCATCCCAATCTTAAACCAGTTACTTGATTCCTCCAATAAGAATGTTGACTCCACGGTTTTCCTGTTACAAAAAAGCTATCTGGCAGACCAAATCTCTTGATCAATAACACTTTCTCCTTCTCTTCTCGGTTCATACACCACAGAATAGCCCTATCTATTGCAATTTGAGACACTTGTACTTGTCTGTTTAATCTCTTACTAAATCCTCTATTAATCTCTGTCCATGACTGTTCCAAGCAGTCTCTGCATATCACCACTGCCAGTTCCATATTTTTCTGAAAGTGACTGATTGTCTCTCCTCCTTTTCTGACCAGGTCCAAACATCTTGTTTGAACCTCTTTTTTTGTTGGTTGCTGTCAAAAACTTCCTCTATAGTTTAGACATCCAACTTCCCATGCCCTTTCTTTTACCATTGACACTGTTTGATCCCCGATTTTCCTGCCAAGAAAAATGTCCAGCCTTGTCTTTGAAATCTTCATGAAGCTCCTTATTGCACCTCCTTGCACATTGCACCTCCTGGCACGCTTGACAGCTTTAAAAATTCTACTCTTATGTTGCTGAACATTTCCACCAAGATTGTGAACCTTGAGTTAAAGAATTTGTGAAAATAACCCTCTTTCGCTTCAAAACTACAGACTAAATCAAGCGTATTACTCAACCAAAAAGCTGCATCCAGAGAAATGTTGATGAAGAACTTTTTATTAAATTTAGATTCCTCTAACCTGATGGATCTACCATCATTTCCCAACGAAAACCAGAACGATTTAGAGCCTATTTTAAATACCTAATACAAACGATTGAAGATGCCATTTTCTATATATGCAGCTGAAATCTACCTTCCATCAAAGTGCGAGCTCCATGCTAAAATACATCTTAGTTTCCTAGAATTCTAGAGAGAAGGAAGAGTTTCTCTCTCTTAGGAGAGAGAAATAAACAAAGAGGCGTGATTTTGTTGTATAAAAGATGAGTTTTATACAACCCTAACAAACAATAAATGAGAGCAAGGCAAAGAAATATTTTGAATACTTACATAGCCACTATGGGCTGCAACATGCTGAAAAATTGAAATAACTTTTTCACGAGCCCATAAAATGCAAAACTGAAAAATTCATTTTGTTAAGAAGCTAAATATAGATAAGGGCAAGAGGATTCCTCAAAATTTATACTAATATTATGCAACAAATAGCTTCTGAACGAGACTATAAGGGTTAAGGCACATAAAAAATGAGAGAGAGGCTTAACAAAGGAAATAAACAATAAATGATAAAACCTTCTGACAATTATTGACCAAAGGTGTCTTCTTTGGTGCATGCTTTCTTAACCAACTGCTTAAAATGCAGAGATATGTTTGAAAATGATAGGACAATACAAGAAAGCACTATCAAGGGAATGGTTTAGTAGTAGCTTACTGCAACTCCATCGCATTCCAGACTTCATGAAATCCTCATCTTTCCCAACACATTCAGGATGATAAGCTTTCAGGCAATCCCTGAAAAGTTGCAAACACATTATGCATGGAACTTCACAGAGAAGGTAAAGAGCATGAGGAATTTTTCATTTAAATAATAAAAGGTAAATTTTGATTAGCTTCATTAATTACTATTGCGTTTGTGAAAATGGAATATAGAAATGGACAAATTTTGAAGACATTACTACTAGTCAATAGCTTTTTTTATAATGAGAAAACTTCATTTTATGGATTATAAAATCAGATACAAAGAAAAGACAATAAGGAATCCTAAAAATAAATAAATAAATAGTAAAATGGGACACTTTTTTTTGGGTATTATGCAATTCATGTGCCCCGTTAAGCCAAAATTGTCCCCCCAAGGATCCAATCTGGGAGGCCTAACCCCACCCCACCCCACCCCCTCCCAACCACTGGGCTAGCCCCAGTGGTGTAATTAAATCGGGTACTTGTTATGGTTGTTTGTTTAATCATCTAAAAGTTAGAAAACGGGTACCCAAATCACTCTATCTAATTCTGAACACTGAAATTTAATAGTCTTTCCATGTTTTTGAACTCACAACTATTACCACTCGTTTAATCATATAAGTAGAATAATGAGTACTCAAATATTAGCTAATGCCGAACGCTAATAGGTTAACAGTTTTTAGTACCTACCAAACAAGGCCTAAAAGTTGAAATAGTTCTTCCATGTTTTTGAACTCACTTGTAGTCGCAGATAATAAGTAAGCCTCCGTCTTTGCAGCTGAAGCAGCAATCTTCACAAATTTCTTCTTTTCTTTTCCCGCCTTTCTTTCGCATTTTCTGATAAATCGTCAAAAACCCATTTTAGAATAAACCCAAAAAAAAGGGGAAAGACATTAAAAAAAAACAAACAAACAACTTTCTTTAAACTTGAAGATATTGAAGCGCAATGAAATCAACTTTTCACTACGACAGAGTGAGCAGCTGTTCTTCCTCTTCTTGCAAATACTGAGAAAATGGAGAGGAAAAATGGGTGAAAATGAACGTTGAAGATGGTACTACATTCTAAAAAAAAAAACACGGAAGAGAAAACCCATGAATTTAGAGAACCCATTTTTCGAAAAATTAAAAAAAAAAAGAAAAAAGAAAACCAAATTCACCATTAAAAAACAACAATAATAAGAAAAATAAAAATGTGAAAAGGGTTTGATATACAACAATGCAGCGTGGCTCAATCGCTTCTGAGAGACATAATAAACTTGTACAGCAGAAGCTGCTCTTTTATAAAAGATAAGAGATAAGAGATTGTTGTGTGTCTTTATAAACAAGTTTGTCACGCCTCATTCATTTCATGGCCATAAATAGTAACGAAGAAAAAAAAGAAGACGAAGAAGAAAAAGCAGAGCTATATATCGCCATTAATGTTAAAGATAAACAAAATTTCAACCCTGCAACGGAGGAAGAGGAAAGCAAGCAATGCGAGGCTTTCAGGTGAGTACTCTTTCAGAAACGGCCAACCAGCCAAGCAGGGAGGGCACAACTTGAGCGTCGTTTGAGACTCGGAGAGTATTGTACAGAAGAGGGGGGCTTTATGCTGCGTGATTTTGTACACTGCGTTGCGCTTTTAACGGTGACTCAGGCGACGGTCAATTGCACAACCCACGTGTTATTTACTATTCCTTCTTTTTTGTTATCTTCTTCTTCTCATTATTATTATTATTATTATTATTATTATTATTATTACAATAAATTACTCAATTAGTTCTCAACTTTTTACAAAAGTAAGATTTTAGTCCTCAACTTGTCTTTGCCAAACTAACCCCAATTCTTATTTAGTTGCTGAGGTACTAATTGTTAGACCCCTAAAGAGGAAAAATATAATATATTTTTGGAGACATTTTATCAATAAATAATTTATTTATTATTCATATACCAAATCTTGTCCTCTTTACATTAATATTTGTTAAATGTATGTTAAGCAAAAAAAGTCTGAGACTATCGGTCTAAACATTTAAGAATTGGACATATGATTGACAGATTATGCAGAAGACATGATTCTTAAGGTAACGATTTAAATCATAAGATTTGCAATCGAAGGAATAAAGTTAGGCGCTTTATTCATGCAAAGATTGTTATGTTGTCTATATCCCTAACAGGAGATGGTTTGTGTTAACTATCGGAGGTGGACTCTGAGAATAGAAACATTGGCACATTGTTATTGGTGACGATGTGTTAGATCGGGACATAAAGTGAATTGATTTGGATTAATAATTCTATCTTAGCAAATCGATTCACTTTCGACAATCATATCTATTGTATCTAATCCTAAGATGAATAATGAGCTCGTTGTC
This sequence comes from Artocarpus hirsutus, assembly GCA_946598075.1. NCBI lineage: Eukaryota > Viridiplantae > Streptophyta > Magnoliopsida > Rosales > Moraceae > Artocarpus > Artocarpus hirsutus. The sequence continues at coordinate 60,707 of CAMOHE010051358.1, forward strand.
TTGACTTTTGTCTTTTGATATACCAAAGGATAACATCTACATTTTAATAGTGGTACGTATACCGGTACGTTGGAGGTATGACGCTTTATAGCATAGACCTGTTATTCATAGATATGGAATCCATAGCTCTTCTTTAGGAGTAGTTGATATCCTCTTATATACATTATCCTATAATTGGAAACTGGATTGCTCAACCATTTGGATACGTAGGTGTAACCAAATGGTATACTATCTTTGGATGATAAGTTTTCCAATGTTGAGATAATGAAACGTAAAAAAAATAATAATAAAAAAGGTAAGACAGAATTTATTCTTAAGCCGATTATGGATAATCCTATGGGGATACCATACATTATGATATATCATGGAGACTTAGTTATACGGGTTTCATAATTCTATATAGTTTGAAAGTGCAGCTCTAAACATTTAGTGGAGCAGCATTAGAGTTTATAATTATGAAATGTATATCTAAGATATTAGGTTTCAAAATTATCGAGAGCTTGAACTATATAGGTCCATCAGGTCCCCTTTGCTAGCTCATAAAAATCCTATAACGATACGGCGTGCTTTTTCAATAATTGGTGACTAGTGTCAAATTATCAGATTGGCTGAAAATTCAATAAGATTAGAAAATTCATGTTTGTTTATCAGTTTAATTAATTTTGTGAAAATTAATTCAAGATAAACTTGTTGAATTATCGGGATCAGATAATTCATTATGTTTATCGGTTACATTAATTTTAAATAAATTAATTTAAGATAAACTTGTTGAATTATCAAGAATATTTATTTTCCTAGAGATTATCTTGATATAACTGTTTTAATCAAATAACTTCTCTATTGGATTATTTGAATTAAAACTGAGGCTCGATCCCAAGAATCTTGGGTAGCAAATAAAGATTCACAGAGATCATTTATCGTAAGTTTGGCGAGCTGATCTTCTAGTTCGGCCTACCGATGGAGCAAGTTCGGCAAGCCGATCTGCTAGTTCAGCCTATCGATTGAGCAATAAATAGATCACATGTTTTCACGTGGATTTTATCAGATATTATTCCTGATTTGATTCTGATTAAAACTTTCGAGCCCTTAACTGATAAGGACTGACTCCTAAGCCCAACCTCTATAAATAGGGATTAAGTCTCATTGTTTATTTAGATTAGTTAAGAAATCAAGAGTGAGACTCTGCTGGTGAGACTCTAAAACTCCCTGAGAGCTCTTGTTCACAAATCATGAACACTAGCTTTGGGTTTTCTCAATTGGTTAAAAGAAGAGTCACCGGGGAAAGGCTGAACGACGTGCGCCCATACGTACTTCGATCGTGGATAAAGAATAGCAAAGAAGACTAGTTGATTAAGGCTCTTCAAGAACGTTATACTCTTCACGGATTGTAGGAGCTTTTCTACATTTACGAGGTTAGTAAGATATGGTTAATTTATGCATATAGCGTGTCAAACTTGTGTTTTGAAAAATACTCTGGTATAAAAATTTTTAAAACTTCTACTGTGTACTATTTTTCCAACACTAATTTAATAGTCAAACCGTTAAGTTTGACCGATAAGTGTTGTTGGATATCATTTTTTAATCAAAATTTCCTTCAAATATTGATCTTTTCATTTTCCCCATTTTCTTTCTCTTTCCTCTTTTCTTCTTCCCTTCTCTCTTCTCTAGTCAAGCCCAACTACTCTAGCCTTCGATGTCAAGCCGTTGCCATTGTCTTCAACCATATTGAGTTGAAGCCTTCATCGTTGTCGTTGAGCCCTTCCCCTTCGCACCTAATCCACCCTGCAACCCCTGTAGCACCCAACCAGTGTGAGCCCACCATGAAATCTCAATCGTGAGTGCGAGCCCACCAAGAAATCCCCATCTTCGTTGCGAGCTCACCTTGAAATCTCCATCGCAAGCTCGAGCCCACTGCGAAATCCCCATCTCCATCGCTACCCCACTGTGAAATCTTCGTTGCGAGCGTGAGCCCATTGTGAAATCCCTGTCTCCCTCGTAACCCCATCACAAAATCTCAATAGCAAGCGTAAGCCCACCTTTGTGTTGCTCCGCCAAAAGTTCCCATGAGTTAGATCTATAATTTTATGGGGGGTTTTTTATTATTTTGTTTCTAATTGCTGTGTTTGTTTCTGGGTAATTGGAATGAAGTTTCAAAAAGTTGGAACTTGGGGAAATTTCATTATAGATTGGCTGTTTCCTTTGAAGGATGAACATGAAAAATTCATTATAGATTGACTGTTTGTCTGTATTTTTTTTTTCTAGAAAAGTCCACCTCTAATGGAGGAGGGGGTTTTTTTTTTTTTTGCTTTTTTTTTTTTACATTTAAGTGTAAATTTTCTTTAAAGAAATGTGTTTTAGTTTTAATTTCTTAAAAAAAATATTAAATATTTTACTAAAATACCCTTACTAAAACATCATGCGCAGCTCACATGACACAAAAGTTAACAGAGGTTAGTTAAATTGGTCTCTCAGCAACTAAAATGAAAAGTTATGGTCGATTTGGTCAAAAAAGAGTTGGGGACCAAAATTGCATAACTTAACTATGGCCCAAATGTAGGTACTAAAAGCACATAACCATTGAACACCGAGGCTGTAACATAACTTAACATGAATCTCTCCTTAGGCTTGGAGATTGATACGACACCTTCTTATCTTAACTTGTCGGTTTAGATTACTGATCTTGTAATCTTAGTAAACATCCTGAATGACATAACTTAATGTATTAAACAATAAACATAGCATATACAAACATGTTGCAAGTCATAACTTAGTCTTTAAAACATTATACATAACAAAATGCAATGCTATAGGTAAGGTTTAAAACTTACCTGAACAGCGCTCTAACATTCCCAATTTGTCTCTTTCTTTTCATTAGTCGGCTTTGTGTCATGTTCAAACAGTACTCGACAATTAGCTAACTATCTAATTTTACATTATCAGTATATTTCTTTATTGTTGAACTTGTTTATTCTATGATCAAACTCTATGTCTTAATTGACTATTTCATTACTTAACGTGATACAGAATACTTTTGTCTAAGGATGATTGGCTAATTTGGAGAGCTTGGGATCCTTTTTAGTGGTTTAACAAAAATGACAATTTTACCCTTAACAAGTTTTTTATAAGACATATAACTTTACTAAACTTCTCGTTTTTGTAACCATCCCGACACTAACGGGTTACGAAAAAATTCTCATCAAGCGTCGTTCTCCTAAATTAGATGTTTCGAGGTCTTTTTTGGCTTTTTTACAAAAATTATCACTTTGCTTTTGACGGATCTTAGAAAATTTTTGGAATCTGTTTTAAGCAAAACTTACGTTTTCGTGTTACTCATAACAATCCAAAAAACCAAACATCAGTTTTCTTTCTACAAAATTCTAGTTTTACAAAACTTTACGGTTTTTACCTGTAGTATGAAAATCTTGACCTTTTTGCCTTTAAAGTGTTTTTCTTAGAAAATTCTCACATTCCTTTAAACTTTAAAATCTATGATATTCACTTACTCACATAAGCGAAAAAAACGAGCTTTGCACTGTGAAAAGTCTAGTTTAATACTTTTTTAGGGTTTTGGCCCGAAATACAAAATTTCAACATTTTTGCCTTCGGAACCAAAACGTCTAGTTTTTTGTAAGGATTAAAACTTACAAAAAGCTCATCAGTCAAATTCAAACTATTTCAAAATATTTTCCTCATTTTACTGCTTTGAAATTTTGTGACTTAATTTCATAAAATTTGGAACTTAAAATCTGTGTAGATTTTTCACAAGTTGTCCACAACTCTTAACAGTTTTGGCGAGATCTATAGCTTTCATAATTTAAATTTCCTTAAATTCTAATCTCATAGTGGGGTTTCAGGCTGTTTTTTAAAAACAGTCCCTTAAAGAAACAAACATTTCAATTGATGCCTTGTGAATTTTACAAAAATTTGTTTATGAAAATCATTTGCCTCACTATGTTTGACAAACCTCGCATTTTGTTCAAAAATAATCCAGCCTCTAAGTTTACTAAAACCTTCATTCTTCAAAAACTAATCAAACTTTGTTTTGTGACGAAGTTTGCTAAGCTTTCTCTTTTAAAGCTTAAAACCCTAGTTTCTAGCGTTGATCACCATCATCATACATATAAAACATGAACATAGTATCCCTCATACATTCCATAGTCCAATCATGAAAAAAAAAATACATTTAATCCATGAAAAACCAACAAACTTCAAAGTTAATGTTAGAGTTTCTTTACCAAGAAACTTCAAGGGCTTTTGCTCCTCCTCTTTGGTGCGAGAAATCCTTCTAAAATCCCTTGACATTATTCATGACAAATCCCATCAAAAACCTGCCATAACTTGAAGAAAATCACTAAAACCCATAGGAAAATAGTTGAATGTTTACCTCCAAAATTGACTAATCTTGATCACCAACACTTAAACTTGATTCTAAGCTTGATTGGAGGTTGTATTCGTAAAAAATATAGAGAGAGATGTGGGGTATTAGGGCTAGTTTTCATACATGGGAGGTATACATTGCATTGTTTTCATGGAGCCAATTTGTGGTGAAGAGAAAAGATTTTTTCTCGACTAAGTCCTTTTACTACCTTTTGACTCATCATGGAATTAAATTTGATCCCAAATGAAAAGCCAAAACAGTTTCCAACTAGGGAAAGATGTAGCCATTTTCTAACTTAGTCCTTTTTCTTTCTAAGTCTTCACTTTAATGACTTAATTGCAATTAAATATTGCATCCTTTTGGCAGCTAAAACCAATTCTACCTAGGAAAAGAGGTGGCAATTTTTCCACCTTAAAAATGTCACTATGGTGAGTTTTATCTACTTATACCCTTAATTGCAAAAATAACTAGCCCAGGGAGTAAATTTAAAACTGCAAAGTTGCTCCCACTACTTGTTAAAACCAGCCACTATTGAAGGAGATTTGAAAACATTTCCACTATTTAAGTGTTTCTTTGTGGACCCCACTTTACTTCTTAAACTATCCAAATTTATACTATATTGTATTTTTCTATATTGTTGGTGTATTTCTTATATTGCTGGTATTCTTTTCTATATAGTTTATGAGCTCCCACTGTTAGACATGGTACCCTAAGGATTAAATGATGTAATAATTTTTTCAAGACATTTTATCAATAAAGAGTTTATTCATTATTCATATATCAAATGTTGTCCTCTTTTTGTTTATTTATGTTAAATGTATGATAAGCAACCAAAAGTCTGAAACTATTAGTCTAAACTTTTAAGATCGTGCATATGATAGACAGATTATGTAGAAGATATGAATCTCAAAGGTGATAGTCTGAATGATAAGATCTGCAATAGAGGGAATAAAGTTGGGCGCTTCAATCATGCTAAGATTGTTATGTTGTCTAATCCCTCATTAGATATAACTTGTCTTGGTCATCGAAGTGGGGCTCTACGAGTAAAAGTATTGGTATATTGTCATAGGTGACGATATATTGGATTTGGACAAAAGTTGAATTGATTTGATTTATAATTCTTATTGTTTAAATTAATTCATTTTTGACAATCATATGTATTATATCTTAATCCTGAAATGAACAATGGGCATGTATTCTTAACTTGTGTCTTTTGAGGGTGACATCCTAATTTGATGATAGTATGAATACCGGTACGTTGGAGACATGACTCTTAATTAATGTAGACTCGTTATTCATAGACATAGAATCCATAGCTCTTTTGTAGAGTTAATGATATTCTCTTATAGGCATTATCCTATAATTGGAATACTAGAGTGCTTAACCATTCGGATACATAGGTATAATTGAATGGTATACTATTTATGAATAATAAGTATTCCAATAATGAAATAATGGAACATAAGATAAAAATAATCAAGGAGGTAATACAGAATTTATCTTTAAGCCGATTATGAATATCATGTGGGGATGTTACACACTATGATATATCATGGATGATTAGCTTATTGGAGCTTTGTAATTTTATAAAGCTTAAGAGTGTAGATCAAAACTTTTAATGGAGTAGTGCTAGAGTTGATAATTATAAAATATATGTATCTGGGATTTTTTTTATAATTACAGGAGCTTGTTCTATATATGTCCATCAGGTCCGCTTTGTTAGCTCATAATAATTCCTATAACGATACGATATGTTTTTTCTATATATTGGTAACTTGTGTTAATTATTAGATTGACTAAAATTCAATAGAGTGGATTTAATAACTCATACCAGTTCATTGGTTGAACTAATTTTGTGAATTAATTCAAGATAAACATATTGAATTATATGGATAATATTTCATTTGATATGAGATTATCTGTATATGACTGTTTTAATCAAATAACTTTTCTATTGAGTAATTTAAATTAAAACTGAAGCTCTATCTAAGATTGTCATATAAAAATAAGATATTTTGAGATCTCCAAATTATTGCTCAATCGGCAGGTTAGTGTAGATAGTTCAGCAGGCTGGTGTAGATAGTTTGGCAAACCAGTGGATTTGGTTCGGCAGGCTAATCTCCCAATTCAACCTTCCAAGCATACGATAATCTAGTTGCTCATTATTGATGTGTTTTTCATCAGAAGTTGATCCAAACTCAAATTTTAAAGCCTAACCTAAATAAAAGGAACTATTTTTTATTGTTCCTTAGATCATTATGAAGTAGAGAGTAAGTACTCTAGTGGAAGAAACTTTGAAACTCCTCCAGAGCTATTGTTCAACATCTCAAACCTTAGATCTAAGTTTCGTCATGTGGTTAAAAGGAGAGTCAAAGGAGGAAAAGCTATACGATGTGCTACTACTCGCATTTCGATCGTGAAAAGAGAATAGCAAGGAAGACCAATTGATTGAGGCTCTTCTAGAATGTTCTTTTCTACTCAGTTTTTCTGTTGTCTTCGGTATACAAAAGAGGTATGTAAGTTTATGTACTTAACATATCTGATTTGTTATTTGGAAAAATACTTTGATTTAAATTTTTTTTAAAATTCCGTTGTATATCGTTTTCCAACACCCACAACCTTCCATACTTATCCACATCCTCCACACAGTATAATTCTTATACTACTTAACTTTATGTAGTGTAATTTTTATATTTCTTAACTATATGTGGTATAAGCCGTATACTGTATGATTGTATACTGCTTAATTTTTATAGTATAATTTCCATGTTTATATACAATATTTTCCTTATATAGCATTTCTGTTTTAAAATCTGTTGCAACATATTCTACCATAATTAAGATTTCTAGCTTATTTTTCTTATCTTATCAAATAATCCTCATCTTTCGTTTAATTTGTACTTAACTTTAGACTATGGTATGATTTTTAATCTTAAAAATCCCGTAATTACCCTTAGTAAATTTGTCACAAAAACTAGGTTTTAAACAATAATCCTTGCAACACTAAAATTACTCATCAACTCTTAACAAGGTTTTTAAGCATAAAATTTAGCTCACAAAATTTGCACTTAAATTACTTAATATAATTGTCAATTATTGCATATTAAATGCACTATAAATTCTTAGATGTCACAATTTATCCTCCTCAAAATTTTCGTCCTAAAATAATCATGGATAGTTTGTTTTTAGTCATCTTCCTGCTTTCTTATTGCTACCTCTTCTTTGTGTTTCCACCACAAGACCTTGTCAAGATGCTTGCCCTTATTTCTCATCATCTTTTCTTTTCATAAAATACTTCCTTGCATTGATACTATCCTAACAAAAACTAGGTCCCCAACTTGGAACTTCAAAGGTTTATGTCGTTTCACCAACACAATTAAACATAGTTTTCATTCATTGTCAAATCATTTTGATGCCATCAGTAATCTTTTCAATGGAATCTACAAACAATAACTTCTTTTCCCCTTAGTTTCATATCGATGGATTGGGAATATACTCTTACTTCCTTAAAAATTTCACATGAGATCATACCAACTAAGGCATGATAACAGTGATCGAGTGTTCATTTTTTTACAGATGAAATGTTGTGTTATAATTAAGCTTCGCATCCATCATGCTCCCACTACACTCTTCTCAAACTTGAACGCGAATAACCATCATAATTACCTAAGTTGCATCATGACTATTAGAAGATCAAGGCCGTTTGACCAGAGAATTCATGTTTTTTTTTTCCAGTCCTTTATCCATACCAAAATCATATTTTCCATAATTTTCTCGTAACATATTCATCTTCAGCTTTCACCCTTTAACCCATAGGGCTTTTCTTGACTAATCTGACATCATTATGTACTTCCTTGACACCATAAAGTACACAAAATACATATTCTATGAGCTTCTTCGAGAATCAACTTCTAACAAGTTGGTGAAATCATCGAGTTTCAGTTTTTTCATGTGTTGAAAATTCTCATAAAACTCTTTTGTTTAAGTTACAGGGTTATGGAAACTACCATGCATACTGATGGAGCTTGCAGTGGTACTGGTGATACTTGGTTCTAGTCAGCTTGCTGCTTCCAAAGTCCTAGACTTTCTTGCTTCTTGTACTTGTAGATTCCTTTTTTACATTACTGGAGTCGCATGAAGAGTCACTACTAACATAACTATACTCTAACGGGTCGTTTGATGTTTATATTAATCATCATCTACATCATCAACATGATTGTGGTTCTCATTTGGCCCATCGCGACTCCTTAGCATGTCTCAACTCAGCTACGAAATGCTCAAGCTCATATTGTTAGTAATCTAACAGCTGGTTGCTCTCAGGCATTTTGTTCTATGGTAAGTTGTAAATGTAGTGAAGAAATCACTGAAAATCGCATTTCAGACTATGTTATTTGTTACTTTTTGACCTACTTGCCTTGTTCTGCGTACAATCAGTATTAACGATTCTAACGGAGTGAAATTGGCTCAAACATAGAATATCATTGTGCTCGAAACATCAAGCAAATTAAGAGTTCTTCCTCTTGATTTTGAGTTGTCAGGTCCACTGTTGACTGGTTTGACCAAGTTTGACTAGTGCTAACTCAGCAGCTATGATGGATGACATCTATCATTGATTTGTCAAAATATTATATGCTTCCACTGCTCAACTTAGATTTTCCTTGCCTCATTGCTTATCCAAGAGTGTCGACATCAAGGATTCTAATTCCTAGTATAGTAACACATAATCATCAATTACTATACTGACTATATTGCTAGCAACGATTAACTTACATATTGAAGCTTATGGTGGAGCGGACATACAACAGTGCAAGATGGGATAGCAGGAAACCTACTCTAACACTAATTGTAACAACCCTCCTTTTTGAGCCATGACTAAATTTTCTTAAACTTAATTCTTATTTACTAGTAAGAAAATATGGGAAAAAAAATTTTCAACATGCTTAGAATACTTGAAACTATTACGACTTTTGTTGCAATATGGACTGGAACATAAGTACCAAACATAATTTTATAGTCTACCAAAATAATTGAAAAAAACGTATCTTTTAAAATGTTTTTCATAAAACAATTTTTATAAAAGATTTCCTCAAGCATTTGTTCACTTAAAACTTTTAAAACAACTTTGCAAAATAGTAAAAACTTTTTTTTAATACAGTAGAAAATTACCATAGTGCTATCCACAGCCCAACCATTGTAACTGTCTTCCCGCAACACCGAGCTTTTTAACTAGTCATACTGGTCTTTTGTAAAACTACCTACAACATGAAGAAATTTATAATGAGCTTTTGCTCAGCAAATTTAAACACATCTCACAAATTGTTAAAACATTATTCATAAAACTTTCTTTTTGAATCTTTTTCATAAAATGTTTTTCTTGAAACACTTTTCATAAAACATCTTTCATAAATGTTTTTCATAAACATTTCCTATAAAAACATTTCTCAAAAAGAATGTAAGCAATGTTATAATGCATAATTCCATTTATGCTCAATTATGAATTTCTTATCATTCTTATCTTACTTGAACTATGGGCCTAAAGGTATATACCAAAAGCGCATGACCATCGAACACTAAGGCCGTAACATAACTTAACATAATCTCCCCTTAGGTTGGGAGACTAGTATAACAACTTCTTATCTTAACTTGTGGATTTAGATTACCAATCTTATAATCTTAGTGAATATATTGAATGACATAATTTAATGTCTAAAACAATAAACATAACATATGTAAACATGTCACAAATCATAACTTAGTCTTTAAAACATTATACATAACAAAATGCAACACATTTCAAAGCATTTGAAATTCTTTTTTTTTTTTCATGCTATAGGTAAAGTTTGAAACTTACCTGGGCATTGCTCTAACATTCCCAGTTTATCTCTTTTCTTGTATTAGTTGGCTTTGTATCATATTCAAACAACACTCGACTATTAACTAACTATCTGATTTTACATTATCGGTTTATTTCTTTATTGCTTAACTTGTTCATTCTATGATCAAATTCTATGTCTTAATTAACTGTTTCATTACTTAACATGATATGTAATACTTTCCATCTAAGGGCGTTTCACTAATTTGGAAGGCTTAGGATCTGTTTTAGCGGTTGAATAAAAAATAACGATTTTACCCTTGACGGGATTTTCGTGAGACATATAATTTTACTAAATTTCTCATTTTACGTAACCATCCAAACACTAACGAGTTATGAAAAAATTTCCTTTAGGAGATGTTTTCTTAAATCAGAGGTTTCAGGGTCTATTTTTGGCCTTCTCACGAAAAAAGAATATTTTTCCCTTAACAGGTCTTAGAAAATTTTTAGAACCTGTTTTAAGCAAAATTTACATTTTCTTATTACTCATAATGATGTGAAAAACAAAAAATTGAATTTCTTTCTACAAAATTCTTGTTTTACAAAACTTTACTAATTTTTACCTGTAGTACGAAAATCTTGATGTTTTTGCCCTTAATGTGCTTTTCTTAGAAAATTCTAACATTCCTTTAAACTTTAAAAGTTGTGATTGTTCACTTATTCACAACAGTAAAGAAAACCAGCTTTGTACAGTGACAAGTCCAGTTTTGTATGGTTTTACGGTTTTGGCTCGAACCACAAAATTTCAAAATCTTTGCCTTCAAAACCAAAAATCACCGACTTATACCAAACGTCTTGTTTTTTACGAGGATTAAAACTTAAAAAAGCTCCTTAGCCAAACTCAAACTATTTCAAAACGTTTCCCTTATTTTATTGTTTTGAATTTTCAAGACTTAATCTCGTAAAATTCATAACGTAAAATTTGTGTGGAACTTTTACATCTTATTTGCGATTTTTAACAGTTATAATGAGATTTATAACTTTTGTGTTTTAACTTTCCTCAAATTCTAACCTCACAGTAGGGTTTCAGGCTATTTTTTAAGACTTCCCCTTAAAGATACAAACTTTTCAATTTGGTTCATTAGGAATTTTACAAAATTTTATTCACAAATATCCTTTATCTCGTTGTTTTTGACAAATCTTGTGTTTTGTTTGGAAAATAATTCGGCCTTTAAGGTTACCAAAACCTTCATTGTTTAAAAACTAATCAAATTTTGTTTTGTGACAAAATTTGCTAAACATTCTCTTTTAAAGCTTGATCACCAACACTTGAACTTGATTCTAAGCTTGATTGGAGGTTGTATTTTTAAAAAATATGGAGAGGGATACTGGGTATTAGGGCCAGTTTTTATACGTGGGAGGAATGGGTTGCATGGTTTTCATGAAGCCAATTTTTGGTGAAGAGAAAAGATTTGTTTCTCAACTAAGTCCTTTTATTACCTTTGGGCTCATCATGGAATTAAATTTTGATCCCAAATGAAAGGCCCAAACCGGTTCATAACAAGGGAAAGATGTGGCCACTTTCCAACTTAGTCTTTTTCTTTTCTAAGCCATCACTTTAATGACTTAAAAATTTGCATCCTTTTGGTGGCTAAAATAGGTTAGGTTGCAATTTTTCCACCTTAAAAATATCACTTTGGTGAGTTTTATCCACTTAGACCTTTCATTGCAAAAATAACTAGCCTATGGACCAAATTTGAAATTTCAAAAAGTTGCTCCCACCTTTATTAAAACTGGCCACCATTGAGGGAGATGTAGAAAAATTTCCACCATTTAGGTGCTTCTCTGTGGACCCTACTTAACTTCTTAAACTGTTCAAATTTACACTACATTGTATTTTTCATATGCTGTAGTTGTATGTTTCATACTGTCGATATTTTTTTCTATACAGTTTATGAGGTCCCACAACCTTCCATATTGATCCACATCCTCTGCATAGTATAATTTCCATACTGCTTAATTTTATATAGTGTAATCTCTATACTACTTAACTATATATGGTATAATCCACACACTGCATTATTCTTATACTGTATAATTTTGTACTGCTTAATTTTTATACTTTATAATTTTTATATTTCTATATAGTATTATCCTTATATAGCATTTTCGTTTTAAAATATATAGCAATATATTCTACAACAATTAAAATTTCTACCTTATTTTTCCTTGTTTATCAAATAATCATCATCTTTCATTTAATTTGAACTTTTGTTAAGATTTTTAGTCAAAAATCCCATAATTACCCTTCGTAAATTTGTCACAAAAATTGCGCATTAAACAATATCCTTGTGACACTAAAATTAGTCCTTAAGCTTTTAACCATTTTTTTTTAAATACTCTTAACAAAATTTTTAGCATAAGATTTAGCTCACAAAATTTGCACTTAAATTATTGCATATTTAATGCACTAGAAATTTTCGGGTGACAAAATCCGCTCTAATGGTCAAGATAAATGGCCTTCCTAATTAGACATAGATTCCTATTATAGTCTTATCATGCATAAAGTGCCCAACTATATGTATAGACTACAGACTGTATAATTTAGACTATTAATCTTCAAATTGAATCTTTTCATGTATTAACTTCATGTATGTCTAATTCTAAGATTTAGTTCTAATAGTCATAGAATACATGTTTACTAATATACAATCATTATTATGAAAGTAATATAAGGACCATTATCAACAAATAAGACATTCGTATTATCATTTATTTCATCAAAAATATCATAAATATAACTAAAGAATTTATTCCTTAAGACACCAATCCTATCCTCATTATTACTTGAGGCATTACATACGTCATTGAAACAAGAAAACCGAGTGGCGAAATGGGCCTTTAGATCCGAAATTTCCTTAAGTTATTTTGCTTCAATCTCGGAAGAGGTAACCGAAGTGGAGACAGAACTATAGAATCTAGAGAACTCATTTTTCAAACGATTAATTTCAATATCCCTTGAAGCCAAATAACTCTCCAAATGGCAATGAAAGGAATTCTCCACGGACTGTTTAGTTTCAAATACCCTGGCTTCGACAGCAGAATCAAACTGTGGATAGTGATTGCCTATTTGCTTGTCCAAATCAAGAATGGTGTCCAGTTGAACAGTTTCTCTCGTTGAAGCTTCTCATTTTCTTCTAAAGGCGTATCTGTGTCAGAAGATCCTTAACCCTTGAAGAATCAATCGAAGAAGAGCAAGGAGCTTGAGCGGGAATAGAAGAACTAGAAGCATTCAGACTTTGGAGACAATGCAACTCTTCCTCCAACTTTTTTCTAAGATCTTTCTCGATCAGTAAATCGAATACAACTTTCTATGCACAACGAATAAAATCTTCTTTGGCAGTCTTGTCGTTCAGCATAAATTTTCTGAAAATGCCACTTGTCTTCGAAATTTTTAGCCCTGCGGAGCCAAACGTGAATGGCATTTTTGACCTTACAGAGGCCAGTCTCCCCCATGTCGACGAGCTCGGAGTGATCACAACTAAGTTGTCTGATGTCTTCAGAAGTATCTGTCAGTACAACGTTCTTAAGAACACTTGCACAATGTTCAATCGATCAATACAGAGTAATGAGAAAAAAAAGAACACCAAGAATTTTATCGAGGTTCGGCCAATTTTGCCTACGTCCTTGTGAATTTATTGATTCGTTCTTTTCAAAGATTACACCCTCTCACAATCTTTCTCACTCAACACCCCCCTTAGGAACCCAGAGAATTGTATAGAGACAATACAACAAGAAAACACCCAAGAGAAAAATTCACTTTTCCCTTTTGCTTTTTCTCTCTACTTCTTGCTCTTCGGTACACTCTCTCTCTCTCCCCTTTCTAAAGACCTGTTTTCTGCTCCTCTCTTTTTCAGCAACACAAAGTCTATACATATATAACCTCACAAAAAAAAAAAAAAAAGTTACCAATAGCAACAATACACCTCGGCACTAATTACAACCTTTATGCTAAGTAAAACAGTTGCCACATAAGACTTGCTGATGACGTGGAAGCTTGTGATTGGCTGTAATTCTTCTGGTATAAACTTGCATCTAATTTGGAGCTGACTTTTCAACGGTATCCATATTGGGACCAAGAATCCGTGCACTGTCAACGTGAAGGAAGAGTCAGTTCACAAGACTTTCAAACCGCAAATTTCATAGGGTTTGGAGCCCATTGGTAAGTCTAAAGAGCGCTCATAAGGAGAACTGGGAAGTTTGTCAACTGGGTGAGTTGGACATTGCCTGTTGGGGCTGCAAGACCGCTGACAGAACGGAGAAGGAGAAAGAGAATTAACAGCTCTGGAAGATTCTGGTCTGGTTCGAACAGTTACAAATCGACGAGAAAGATCGTCAAAAGGACAAGAGGAATCCCGATCTGGGGCACTGAGATCAGGCCTAAAATGACGACCAAAGGCAGCAAAATAAGAACCTCGACCTCTTGAAACAGTTTGTCGAGAGTTTCTTCTAGGAGAATTCCGTTGATGACTAGAACGGCCAGGGCTCGCAGACTAATGGGAATCCAGAACGGGGCCAAGGTGCCAAGTTCTCATAACGAAGGGGAAATTTCCCTCGTGCAGAACCTGTCATTGCCAAATCTTTGGAAGATCTAGGCGACTCGGAGACCTGGACTGAAGTACTCCAAGCAAGAAGAATCAGCAATGGGGGAGCATATATCCCGGGGGTTGGACCTTCTTCATAGGGTTCAATCTTGGGAACTGCCGGTTGGGGTAGTAGGAAGGGGAGTGGCAGGGAGACAGAAACTAACTTGTGATATAGGATTATCCCATCAACATTGATGGTAGAGGCATATAGCTCTCGAAGTCCTCAGTAGACTTTAACTTGGGCAGGGTGATATAAACCAATCAGAACCTCTGCAATGAAAGGGTAAAACTGCCCGAAGAAATCAAGATCGTAAATTTCAGGCTAATGGCAGCAATGATTGATAAAGCAGTCGGGGTTATTAGACCAGTTACCCTGATAAGAATAGCAATTTCGCCTCAGTGAGGAAGATTGGAATAGTTAATCCCCTTAATCAGATCATGCTCTAGTTTGGGCCACAAGTAATAAGAATGACCTCTTTTGAAGAAGCCGTAACAATAGAATATGAGAGAAACAGGGAACGACAATACGCAAACCTTAATGATATTGTGAAGACAAGAAAGGATAAGGTAAGCACTAGGGGATAATTACAACGGAGAATTTTTGTTAAATGGAAAGAAATCAACAAAGAGTTTAGGAAAAGGAAATTTCAATGTGACAAGACTTTGACCGGGATAACGATTTGAAATATATTTAGAAGGTTGGTTTAAACCGTTGCTTAGAACCACTTTTATTGTAGCATGTGAGAACTTTATACTGTAGCAATTTTTTTTAATTGTTACTGTAACATGTGAAAGCTTTACACTATTTATACTATTTATAACTAAGTTTATGGTAGGAAACACGGTTCCCACCACTCAGCCAAACAACCGTTTGGTCATCTAGTGAAGACGTTGGCCCTAGGAGGAAGAAGATAAGTGGAAACAGTGTTTGGAATGTTGCATTTCCTAAAGATTTGTCGAAAGATGTGATCGTGTTTGGAAAGGGGGGACATGGTTAAAGAACAGGGTGCGAGATTTGAGAAGAGGATAGATTTTCTATAGAAATCGACATCTTTGGTAATTTTCAATTTTATAGAAAAAAGGGACTAATGTGGGAGGCAATATGTAGAAAGATGTGATTGTGTTTGGAAAGGGGAGACATGGTTAAAGAACAGGGTGCCAGATTGAAAAAGAGGAAAGATTTTTCTATAGAAATCGAAATATTTAGTAATTTCTGATTTTATAGAAAAAAGGGACCGATGTGGGAGGCAATTTGGAGTCTAAATGACAACAAAGCAAATACAACAAAAAGATTGAAAGCGTTTTTGAATAAATAAAAATCAAGAAAAGAAAACGACATCCTAATACTAAAAAGAGAGAAATCAGAACGAGGCTGAAGGTAGAATTGAAGATATAAGAAAAAGTACAATCTCAAAACTGTTAAAAAGAGCTGATTAATATAAAAACACGAGTAAATAAATTAGATGCCCAAGAAAAGAAAAGGCTATTAAGAATAAACAGTATAGATAGGTCAGTTATTTGGACGTTTGTAATACTCCGCCTATAAATAGAAAGAAAATCCAATCATTTGTAATATTTTTGCTGACTTAAGAATTAATAAGAATTTCTTTGATGTCTATTCAGTTCGTGAATCCAATTAAGTAAAGTATTTCATTTTTAGTCATTTGAGAGAATTTTGACAAATCAGGATACAATAACATGGTGTATGTAACAATTTTGTTCATTTTTTCATGGTTCATCACCACCATTGTTTGGTCCAATGTTAAACGGGGAAAACACACATACACACATTGCTCATTCTGCAAATACCTACCCATCAACTCTCTTATCGTACTCATGGTACCGCTATACCATTTCATTTTTTTTTTTTTTTTTTTTGTTTTCAATTGTGCTTCTGATCAAGTAGAAGCAAGAAATAAAGTCAAAACTTTTCAATAAGTTTTTAAAACTATATTTTAGAGGTTAAATGGGTCAAAATAAAGTTTATAATGTCTTATTAAAACTTTAACACAAGTTTTAAAATCTATTTCAAAAGAGTTATTTTACGAGCCTTATTTTGGGAGACTCGCTAGAAGCACGTATGGAGAATCAAAGCTCTTTTGACAAATTATTTGAACACTTGCAAAAGTAGCTTTTGAACCTTGGAAGCCAAATGCAGCCAAACACGCTCTGAATAAATTTTGTACAGAAGCTTTAGAATTTGTTGTTGTAGTAAACCAACTGCTAAAGAAAAGGCCACGAAGATAATGAAGAACTGGGTAATTTAAAAGACTAACTAATAACTACTTCAAACATCAGAGTTCAATTCAATCCGAAAAGAAAAAACTCAAACCAGTAATAGCAGTCAGTAGCTCTGAAACTGTAAGTTCAAAGACAACCCGAAGCTAGCGTCAAAGGAAACGCATGAAAAATAACACAAAACACCCAACAGGTAATTAGCAAGTTTTAATTTCAAAATAATCAGTCCACAGGCTGATCAACCTCAGCATATGCAGTCTCAAGATGGGCTTGCTCAGCTTCCCGCACCTCCTTCTCAGTCTTCCTCCCCTTCTTTGACTTGTAGTACACGCTCATGAAGGTTCCAATAGCACCATACTTCCTCCTGCAGTGCTCATAGAGG
>CAMOHE010051359.1:3678-20219 GCA_946598075.1 Artocarpus hirsutus
TCTATTTTTTTGTGTGCTCAGGGACCCAATTCTTAAAAAACGTGACCATCACACGGTGTTGCAACGGTTTGTAAATAACCGTTGCACGTGAGGCAGTTATTCCACAATAGGATATGTGATTTTCTTTGTCTTAATGACCCGTGGGCCAAATAGAGTTCTAACATTGAGTTCCCAATTACTGCTGATGTCCTAGGTCGTGCTCACAATATAATTATTTTGAAACAGGACATTGTCGAGTTTGGTGCTATGGTAGAAATATCGGCCACTTGCATTGCAGTTTACATGAAGTAAGTTACCTTTCTAAAACAAAAATTTAATTTACACGAATTTATGGTAACTTTAGTTTGTTGAGATAAACAAACGATTATTTGATTGTTATATAGGTATCTTAATGAATGTTTGGGTAAGCTTAACTTGCACAAAAAGTACAAGTTTGTGGATCCATGTCGCCAGGCGGTCCAATGTGGGATAAGTAAGAATGCTCGTTCACGTTTTTTAGAAGATGTATTGGAAGGTTTCGGTCAAGGGCAACTCTTTTTTGTTCCATATAACTCTTCGTAAGTCATATTTATACAAATGTTGGCATAGTAGTGCAAAACAAGTTCATTACTAGCTTAATACTCATTTGACTTTTTATAATTTCTTAGGGACCATTGGATGTTAAATGTTACAGATCCTCGTGAGGAGGTTGTGTTCTTTTTTTATCCCTGTCGTAACGAGCCAACCAAAGGAATGAAAGAAGTTATTAATACGTAAGTTGATTGGTCTCTTAGGCATCTCTATAACTGTTTACTTTAACTATGAGTTTACTTATATTTTTACTTGTTTTTCATAGTGGACTCAAAATGCTTGGGCTTAAAAAAAAGAGAGCTGCCACAATGGATTGAAATAAATGTAAGTTATCTTTATTGAAATTATCATTTTATTTAGTTCATACTTATTATCTATGTACTAATTATACGTTTTATGTCTTCTTATATAGTGCCCTAAACAACCAACTAATGTAGAATGTGGATTCTATATAATGCGATACATAAAGGACAAAATGAAGGCAAAGATGACCATAATATCTCCTAAGGTATATTTAAAAAAAAATTTGTCAAACATTTTTGGTTTATTTACTGTCTTAATATTTCAATTTATCGTTACTAAAACATATCTTCGTTTGTTTACTTGCAGTTTATTGAAAACGAAGAGTACACAGTCGAAGACATTGATCAAATTCGAGAGGAATGGGCAGAGTTCGTTCATTCATACATTTTTTAGCGCTTTTGTTAGATTTGATACTCTTAACATGCTTTTAACATGTACTTTAGTGGTTGGATTTGTAGACATAGAGCTTGCTTATGTACCTTTTTTGGGATATCGTAGACGTTGGATTTGAAGTTGTTTGATTATGTTTTAGTTGGATTTAATACTGAATTGGTATTGAATTGATTATGTATGCTTGTTTATGCCTTTATCAAACTTGTTCGCAGGTATTGAGAGAATTGATATTGAATTCTAGATGGAGCAATGCTATATGTCCCAAGCGGGCTGCAGGCCCGCTCGGGTAAAAAAAAGTTTTTCTTCTAGATGTGAATTATATTTTAAAAAATCAACCATTAAATTTTTAGGCTTTTTTTTAACAACGGTTGTAAACGGGCTTTGTTAAGCATTTTTAATATCAGTTATAGACCGACTTTGTTAATATTTTTAACATTGGTTAGAAGTCCGACTTCTTAAATGATGGATAACAACGGTTTTTGAACAATACCGGACATATGTTGACAATTTATAATGATGGTTAAATGAGATATTTAACATCAATTAAAAACCGTTGTCAAAAAGGATTATTTTTAACCATGGTCTCTTTAACATCGATATGAAAACTGTTGTTAAAAAATATTTAACAACGGATTTTGACCGATGTTAATCAACGTTTTTGTTGTAGCGTAACTTTGACCTGTATTTTCAATTTTTGAATGTCCAATATCAAGAAACCAACCTAGGAATTATATTTTTAAATTTATTTAGATGATTTTGGAGTTAAATGCTAGGGTTTTTCTCACCCATATTCTCTCTCATTCATAGACTTATAAAACATCTCTAAGCCACTAGAAATTTTTCTCATCTCTCTCTTTTTGCTACCAAAGAATACGTGTTCCTCTTTTCCTCTAAAATACACGCTCTAAGCCCCTCTTTACCAAAAAAAAAAAAAAAAAACCTCCAAGTCTCCATCATCTCTCTATCTCCATTCTACAAAACTCATATCTCAGCATTCATCCTTCTTTCTTTCAAGCCGTTGTAGAAGGAATTTGTTTAGAAAATTTTACATGGAAGCCTTCAAGTTGTTTAAACAAAAATATAAGAACTAAAGGTATGATTTTAAAATTTCGTTGATTATGGTTACCATGGTTTATATGAATATATGAAATATGTGAGGGCCTAGGCCTTGATAGCCGTCCTTGGTACAAAATGAATATCATACTGGCCAAGTTTGACTGACCACTTGGCCATTTGTCTTGTTATCTTCGGACTCTAAAAAACTTGCTGAAGGGGGAACTTCGTCGGGACTCATATAGTGTGGCCAAGAAAATAAGGCCGTAGTTTCTAAGCTGAGGTAACTAAGGCGAATACCAATTTTTCAAGCAGTGGGTTTCTCAACTCGGCATCCTAGAACACATGGCTCATGTAATAGACGGGCTTCTAAACCCCTTCTTCTTCTCTGATGAGGATCGAGTTGACAACCTTTTCTGACACGGCAAGGTAGGTGTACAAAACTTCTCCTGGTAAAGGTTTGGATAAGAGCAAGGGTGTGGTCAAGTACCTTTTTAAATTTTGGAAGGCTTCCTCACATTCTCTGCTCCACTCAAACCTCCCCTTGAGCGCCTCAACAAAAGGATGGTACTTGTCGGTAGATCAGGAGACAAATTTGGAGAGGCCGCTACCATGCCTGTGAGTTTCTACACCTCTTTTATTGTTCGTGGTGAATGCATGTCTATAACAGCTTGAGCCTTAGCTAGGTTGACCTTGATCCCTCTTTGATTGACCAAAAATCTAAAGAATTTGCCTGAGCTAACCCCAAACGCACACTTTGTCAGGTTGAGTTTCATCCCATACTCCTGAAGAATGTCAAAGCTCGCTTGGAGATCAGACATGTGGTCCACTGCTCGGACGGATTTAACTAGCATATAGTCGATGTAGACTTCCATGGTTTTGTCGATCAA
This sequence comes from Artocarpus hirsutus, assembly GCA_946598075.1. Lineage (NCBI taxonomy): Eukaryota > Viridiplantae > Streptophyta > Magnoliopsida > Rosales > Moraceae > Artocarpus > Artocarpus hirsutus. Next base: position 6,888 of record CAMOHE010051359.1, read on the forward strand.
CCAAGCAAACATTCTATTGACTAGGCATTGGTAGGTAGCCTCGGCATTCTTAAGTCTGAAGGGCATTACCAAGTAACAATAGAACCCATGGTCAATAACGAAGACCATCTTTATTTGATCTTACTAGGCCATCCGTATTTGGTTATAGCCGGAATAAGCGTCCATGAAGCTGAGTAGCTCATTCTCGGTAGTTGCATCGATGAGCTGGTCTATTTGGGGCAGCGGGAAGCAGTCCTTGGGCCAGGCTTTATTTAAGTCGATGTAGTCTATACAAACACACTATTTTCCATTCACCTTCTTGACCATGACCACATTTGCAAACCACTCTGGATACTTTACTTCTCGGATGAATCCTGCCTTTAGCAGCTTCTAGACCTCTTCATTAATGGCGGCATACCTTTCCAGGTTGAAGGCCCTTCTATTTTGAATAACTAGCTTGTAGTCTGGTCAGACGTTAAGCTGGTGGCAGATTATACTAGGATCAATGCCAGGCATGTCCTCATGAGACCATGCGAACACATCCCGATACTCCATGAGGAGCTTCTTTAGGTCTGCCTAGACCTCAGGTTTTAGCTGAGAGCCAAGTTGGACCTTACGATCAGGATGTGTGGGGTCCAAGATGAATGGCACTAGATCCTCTATGGGGGTGGCCCTCACTTCCTCCTCTAGAATCTTTTTGTCGCAACCTGATTACCCTGACCCTATTATCCGTTGGGAACTTTATGGCCAGGTAGTAAGTGGAAACCACAGCCTTCAGTGCGTTTAATGTTGGATGGCTGATAATAATATACTTGGAGGGTTTGTCGATGACCAAGAAGTCACCGACGTGTGTCACCCCAGCATCACCCCACCGAAGGTGACCCGTAGGCCGATCTTCCCAACTGCTTGGACCATGCACTTGTGAAGCCATAAAGTGGGGTCTGGATTGGGATAAGGGTAGCATTGCTAATTTTTAGCTTATCATACGCTTGCTTACATAGAATGTCAACTAAGCTATCATTGCCAATTAGCACAGGCCGTACTATGTTACTGACGATGTGCAATTACACACAAGAGCATCATTGTGTGGATGAATTAATTTATCCGCCTCCTCTTCTGTAAAAGTGATCGGCATGTTTTGTTGGTAGTAAATTTTATTGACGTGTTCGGACATTAATAAGCTCGCCTCTTTCCACTAGTCAAGCTTCTCGGACGTAAGTCCGTTGTCTACTTGATGTGTCCCTGGTCACAGGTCCTCTAAAAATCATACATACAATGTTTGGGGGTTCTGGGGTGTTCCCGCCATCGTTGCATGGGCGGTTCAACATGTCTCGGCTCGATTGGTCATCTTTCTCGGCTGCGGAGCACGGAGTTAAAACTTGCTCTACAAACTTCCACAAATGTCTGTTTCAGACCAGTCTCTCGATTTGGTCCTTGAGCTAAATACAGTCACGGGTATTATGTCCCACGTCCTTGTGAAAATTGCAATATTTGATTTTGTCCCTCTTTGCTTTGCTGCCCTTAAGCTTGGGCAGATAAACCAATAGGCTCCTTCGGCTCATCTAGGCAAGTACTTCATCTATGCCAGCTACCAGGGCCATGTAGCTTTGAAACTTTTCGGTTGGCACTTTTGGCTTCTCGGCTTTCTTTTCCTTCTTCTGCTTTTTGTTTTGCTTGGTGTTGGTTTGTTCAGGTGCTTTCTTCTGCTTCTTTGTGCCGCTACTGCTAGCTTCTTCTCTGTGGCTCTTCATGTATTCAACCGCATCGGCGTACCTTTATGTGTAGCCAAACATCTGTGAAAACGTGCTCGACTGCTTGAATGCCAATTACCAGTAAAGCTTCGCGTCTCGGAGACCCTTTACGAAAGCGTGCTTTAGGGTCTCGTCTTCGATGTGTTTGACTGCTTGGGTAAACCGGCTTATATAGTCCTTAATGTTGCCCTCTCCTTGCTTAACGGCATATAAAGAAGTAATCTCCTTCCTCCTTATTTTGGTCGTGAAGAAGGCTATTGAAAAGGTCTCAGAGAGCTACAAAAAAGAAGTGATGGAAGTTGGCTCAAGTCGCCAGAACCATTGCCAACTTGGTCCGGTTAGGGTTAGAGAAAAGGCCTTGCACATGGCTACATCATTGACTTTTTGTAGGAGCATGTGTCCTTGGTACAATTAAACATGCTCATCAGCATCTACGGTCCCGTCGTAGGCCTTAATTTATGGGACCTTAAATTTGGGCGGTGTTAATGCCCCAAGAGTGTTTCTTCTTAAACAGCGGACGTTTGTAGTATAGAAAGATTGTCGTATCCACATGGAGGTGAAAGAGAATTTGTAACTCGAGAGATTGTTGAAATTAAACATTCAAAAAGACAAACGATTTTCAAAGCAAATTTTAAAACAAAAGAAATATTTTTGTGATTTTTTAAAAATAAAATTAAAACGGTGAAGCTTTGAGAATCCCTTGTATGTTTCACAACTGGTGTGGAATTTTAACTCTAATTAATAATTATCTAAAGTATTTGATTTATTATATCCTTTCTTGTTATTTACAAGTACTTTTACTATTTTTATAAGTCAATCGAGAGCGACAATATAGCAAGCCATAATACAGTAAGGATTTTCCTATAAAAACTGGCAAAATAATCATCTCTTGCTAATGATTTGGTGCACTAATCATGAAAATTATAACTGCTGTCACTCAATTATAATTAACATAATTGTAAGATAGAAAAGATAATAACGAACTAAAATTATTATATTTTAATGGAATAAATTATTAATTTCGACAGCACCTCGACTTATTAATTGGTTTAAAAATACACTATGTCATCCTCTGTCTACAATAAATTAAAAATTACCGAGTATTTACTGTGCCAGTCCATGTCTATAATGCAGCAGAAACTCAAATTAATAAATGAGCATGACTTCAGCATTATTAATATTAATTATGCAACACAATTAAATTACATAAAGAAAGCATGACTGAATTTATGCAAAAATTAAGCAGCATAACAATATTAACAACAAAACATAAAGATATAATTTATTCCACAAAAATATAAGCATTACAAAGCAGATATAGAGTCAAAATCCATACCAAAGTACTATGCATACAAGATCATCTTTTTGCCTCATCAGATTCTCTACACTAATTTAGATATTATTTTATTATATTTATATATATATTTACCCAAGGGAATAAAGTAAGAAAAGAAAAGATTTTTTTTTTTGGGGGCCAAAGGCTCGAAGGGTGTGTATGAGGGGGACCCCTATTTATAGTGTTTTAAAAACACTATTTAAGATTCTTTTTATTATTTTTAATTAATATTTTAAAAATATTTAATCATTTAATTATTTAATTAATTATTTATTTAATCAGTCGCCTCCCACTTGTTGAAACGCGTTCTATAGTGTGCATTTTGGGCTTTGTTATCTAGTGCTTCGTGGCTCACGGTAGTACCAAACAAGCACAATCTGAACTGTTAATCTCGCAATCCAACGGCTTTCAGACACGGGTGAAAATGGGCCCAGGTGGGGTTACGTGGCCCACGAACCGAGATCGTCAAATCGGTTAAAGTATTTGCATCAAACAGCTAGAAAGAAGGCTTCAGTGTGAACGACCACACGCGATTGGACACGGCCGAGATGCCCTCTGATGCATGTGGAACTTTGTTTGCACATGTGATGCACTCGCCAATTGAAATTCGACATGTTGCTCGCAAATGATACACGCTGATGCAGTGGCTGATGCAATGACAAGCGTCCCTTCCTCGGACGGCTGAGATTGTTTGGGAGGCTCATCCAATGGTCAGAAACTCGCCACGTGTCTTGTTTAATACAAATTCAAATTTTGAGTATCTCTTGATGCATTTGATGTCTGATTTTGTCCCTTTTTACGCTGTTTTGTTCCGTTTTTCCTCCAGATTTCAAACCTAAAATAAACCAACAAAAATTAATTATTTTACAAAATAATATTTACAAAAAAATATTAAAAATATTTATTTTATATTAAAACACGCAAAATTAATTATAAACTTCTAAAATTTTTGATCTTTTGCGGTTTAACATAGATATAATTTTTAAGACTTGAAAATATTTTTAAAAATTACTAAAAATATAATAGAACATATTTACAAACTTAAAACACATTATCAAACACATTAAAACTCAAAATAAAATAACTACATGTTATTTTTATAGTTTTGACTATTTACAAACTATACACATATTTAACACACCGAAACGACTCTAAAAATTACTAAAAATATCATTAAACATAAAAACACACTAAAAACACATTTTTAAACACATTTACATACTAAGACACAAAAAACACCTATTAACACAAAAATGCTATTAATTAGAGGATTTAATGAGAAATAAAAGCATAAATAAATCATTTAAACCTTGTAAAATACACACTTTTACAATCTCATCAGGTGGCATAGGGGCTCACATGATAGCGTCTGTGAACGGTGGGTTTAAGGCACCTACGTCATCCAAGCCAAAGAGATTGTTGCGGATTTTGTTGATTTGGTGCTACAACTCCCGAAACTGATGACTATTAGTATCTTTAGGTAGTTTGACCCTATAGGGTGCTTCACCCTCAACCTAATCACTTGTCCTGGGTTGGCAACCCTACTGTGCTTCTCCCTGGCGCCCAAGCTAATCAAACACGGATGTTCGAGATCCCTACAGTAACGGAGCTTGTGCTCCTTACGGACCAAGGCGTCCTTCCCGAACGAGTCTATTTTTAGCCGAGACGCCATGTGTAGATCTGGAGTGTTCGGAGTTAGCTTCATTAGGGTCGGCGGCATCCCGTCCTGCTCGACCCCCAGCCTAGTTAGCCAAGGCTAGAGGTAGGAGGCCAAAAGCCACTTGGCGCTATGCCTGCTGTGCAAGCTGCTCGGTAAGTATTCGAACAACATTGGTTAGTTCCCAGATAGGGTCTTGAACAATTGGATCTTGCACTTGTTCGGCCCTCGTTGCTCTTCCCTAACCCTTAGAATGGGACGTACCTTTGCCGAGCCGGGTTGCAAACCACCTATAGTAAGGCTCCTCGGTGAAGGCTCCGAGCTCACCCTGAACACTCTTTTTAAAATCATTTTTTTATTTGGGACGCTTTGGGGCCTGTTCAGGTTATTTTATAAAAAAAATAACATTTTTGCCCTCGATGGGCTGCTTTGAGTTTTTAGGCCCGATTGGCTAATTCAACACAGAACGTTGCTTATTCACATAAAAACACATGTTCAGAGCATCGGATCACTTATATGTAATAAAAGTCCAAGTTTAATACAACTTTGTGATTTTGTGCCTCATTTGAAAATTTTAACGATTTTTCCCCCGGGATCAAAAATAATCTTTTTAAACTATTAGTCTCCATTTTTCAAGAGGATCAAATTTTCTTAAAGTACTTTACCCAAACTCCTTTTGTAAAAAGATGTTTTTGCCCCTAAATTTTTTTTTTCTATTTTAACAAATTTTATAAAATTCATAACTTACAAATGAAGGCGATTTTTGACAAACCGTCTATAATTTTTAACAGTTTTGTCGAAATCTATAACTTTCATATTTTAATTTTTTTAAAATTCCTGCTGTACAGGGGAGGTTTTGGCCTTTTTTCAATTTTGCTGAGAATAAGATTTTTTTGCAATTTAGTCCCTGGGATAATTTTTGTAAAAATCTGCTTCAAAGCAGCATTCCAACCACTGTTTGTACATATTTAAAACCTTCTCAAGCAATTTTCATACCAAATCATATTTTTTAAAAAACTAACATCCAATATTACAAAATTATCCTATTTTACACCTAATGACAATTTTCACGTTTAAGCCTCTATTTCAACAATACAACCACATCATAAATCATATACTCAAGGAATCAACCCACAAACTTATTTATATAATTACATACCATTTTAAAACCATTCAAAGCAAAACAAAACCATTTAAACTTTAAAATTGAGGGATTAAAGTTACCAAAAGAAAAATTGGCGATCCTAGGCCTTCCAAGGGCTTCTTTGCAATTTTCCTAGGCATGTTTCATACAAGAGAATCTTTGGTCACAATCCCCTCCCAAACTAAGAAGAAAATTAGAGAAAAAAGTTTAGAGTTTTACCTCAAAAGTTGGTAAAATTCCTTGAACTTTACTTCTTAAAACTTGTTTGGTGGTCAATTTGCAAAGATTTAAGCTTGGAAAATTTTTAAAATGGAGCTCTTATGGCTGCCGAACTTGAGTGGAGAAGGTAAAGAAAATCTTTTCTTTCTTTAAGCCTTTATTAAGGCTTTATGACATTAAGGATTTTTTTTTTAAAATAAGTGAGTCACCCCCTTGGTCATTATGGTGGGTGTTGGTTGGCCTAGTATGATTGGGCCACATTTCATGATGTGGTGGCCTAATCAAAACCCATTAGGTGTCTACTTTGTGGGCTTCCAAAACTTTACACTGTGTAATTTTTTACCACATATTATTTTTTTATACTGTTGGGGTAGAATTGGCAAAAATTGTATGCTTAGACAGTATAAAATAGCCTACTTAGTCTTTGGTTCACTTTTGGACCCCCAAACACAGCATTTTTTATATCTGTATTTTTACCTTAGAAGTGTACTTACACTGCATGAAACCCCCTTTTACACCGTTTTAGGGTTTCAGCATGCTTTTTTATCTTATTTATGCCTTAATAATCCATTAATTTATATCACAATACTATAATTAATTGTGATATAAAATTCATTTTATGGATATTATTTACAAATTTTTAAGCATTTAAGCTCATAAAATCTGTATTTATTGATATCCAATATCGTATCAAATTTACAGTGAAATTTCTTAATAACATTGTTTATTATATATTATTGTAATTTTTACAAAAATACAATTTATAAGGAAAAATTCATTGATTAAATCGAATTAAATATTAAATTTTACTAATGAATCTCCCTTGGTCATTATAGTTTATGTCATGTTGTATCAACACGTTTACTATCTGTTTATTAAATGGGTTAAAAGCGTGTTGATGGGCTACACGAATTCATCATGTTTATTTTCGTGTTATTGTGCCAATCTATTTATGACTCTGTAATAAACATAGGGTCTAAACTTGTTTATCTTGTATTGTTTTTATATTATGTTATTGTGTCATGTTTAAAATTAACGATTTAGTTGGACGGTCTGTATAAAAAGTAAATAGTAATTGACTTGAAAGGTAACAAAAATTTAATTTAGATATTAAATTTGCAGAGACCAATAATAGAATTATATTCCATAAAACCCCCTTCAAAAAAAAAAAAAAAAGAAAAAGAAATATGGGATTCCTTGTGATACATTCTCCATATATGAGAACAGACACACATCCGTGCATGAAATCATTACATTTTGTGTTTTGCTTTGCGCCCGTTTCAGGTTGTCTCTATACGCTTGATCGACAACAAAGATTATACATGATTATTTACACTTTTGCAGCTTTTGGAATCCACTTATTCCTTCAAATCCAACTTTTGATTGTGACAGAGTATTAGTATTAGAGAAAATTAACATGTATGTTGTTACTTTTATTTGTAGTTTTAATTTTATCTGTATTTAAATTGAGAAATATTTTTATTTTAGAAGATTGGATGGTATTTTATCCAAATATGTTAAGTTATCGTCTTCTCATCTTCCTTCTATTTTCTTGTTTAATGAGCGGTGGTAGCTTTTGTTCCTATTGCATCATCTGCAACTTCTTCTTAAGTCTATACTCTACTCAACACGTGGCACTAGCATTTGAGTGAGAAGACTTCCAATTTCTTGTGGCGTCAAAAAGTCAAACAATAGAGGTCTGGAAAAGGGGTTCTGCTTGAGACACGGTTCCAATGTTAGATCGTGACATTTAAGGCGCGTTTGGTAGGATGATTTAAACTTGAATACATGTTTGACAACAAAATTTGAATTTAGTTGTTTTATATGGTAGTTAAAATCCAAAGAGCAACGTAAATTCGAACATACCTCCCATGTTTTTAATATTTTAAACCTAATTTTCAAACCACATATCTTAAACAAATTCAAAACATCAACCAACAAACTTAGAGTAATAGTCATTATTACACATGACCGTAGCAAATGGGAAAGCCTTTTATCATATTTTATTTTATCGTATATTATCTTATCTTATCTTCTTTTCTCTTATTTTATCTTATAAAGGTTTTATTTTTTAGCCGAGCGACAAGTGAAATGTTTCGCTCCATCACCCCTAACGTTTTCCCTCTCTTTTTTTATTTTAAATTGTTTTTGCTTCTTTTTGCCTTTTTAATCCCCTTTGTTTTTTTTTCTTTTCTCTTTTTTTTTTTCTTTTGTTTTTTGCTTTTCTCCCCTTTGCCTCTTTGTCGTCCTCCTTTTTCATTTGCCTTTTTGGAGATTTATCCTTTTCCCTTTTAAGTGGTTACTTTGCTGCCTTCTTTCTAATATGTATATAGTCAAATACTTACTTCATTAACTTTTTTTTTAAACATGTATCATCAAATTATTGTTTTTTAATTCATTCTTATTGCATATTTTTTTTACGTCTTTCAATAATATTTTAACAAGCGTCACTTACAAGATTCATTATTTTGGTTCCTAAATATTTTCTTATTTACAGATGTATTTTTTTTTTGTGGTGGAATTTTCAAATATTTTTTGTTTTATTGACATTATTTCTCTAATTTCAATATATTGAAATATTTTCTCTTACAAATATCACTACTTGAAAATTTTTTAAGTGACCTTTTTAACTTTTATTTTCTCATAATATCTCCTAATTAATTTTCTTATGATTTTGCTAAATTTTTTTAAATAAGCCCTTTTTTAATCAAGACGCGCATCTTGATCAATTTGTTGTTTTTTTTTTTTTTGCAAATCTTATGTTTTTAAATGAATTTTTTAAAACTTTTCCTGTCTATGTCCTTTAAAATATGCTCTATTATATATATAAAAGAATAACAAACAAGTAAAACTAACTTTTAAAAAAATTATAGATCTTTATATCAAGGGGAAAGTCTATAGTGGAGAACAAATTTATTCTCCACCTATAGGGAATAATACTACAATAGTGTGTTGTCTTTAAATTTGAATCCATGGTTAAAAAAAAGATAGAGCATTATATTAAAGTAGACCCTCCCCAATGTGATTCAATACCTATTAATATAAAAAACAAAAATAAAAAAGTCAAACAAACCAGATTTGTCTTGAGATTTTTTTTTTTTTTTTTGCAAGTTGTCGTCTTTCCCTGCTTCTTGGATTGCATCAGTGTATCTATGTGAATTATGGCAAACACAGAAGTGTCTGCAAAGAAAGAAAACAAACTAGATGTTTATTTAAAGCAATTCTATTCAACCTTATATAATTATAACCTTGGATAAATTAGTAGGACCAATTTAAAAAATATATTACATATTAAACTGGAGTCTATAGTTTTATAAACAATATAGTTATAATTCTATAAGATAAAAAATGATTTTCCTTTCTCTTTTATATATGTATATATATATACATAAATAAATAAGCACAATGTGTGCTCACTTCTAATTTTGTTTCTTATAGCTAGTCAATCGAGCACAGCGCATAAAATCAAATGGCGCCTATAATTTAGTCCTTGTAGAAAAGAGAGTGTCGAAAATGAGCAATTTTTCTGTCGACAGCTATGACGTGTATGCTCAGAGTTGGAAAAGTCTGCGCCTCCAGTAGATTTGACTTTTGACTAGGCAGTAGCGTGAACTTTGCTCTCTCCATGACAATGAAGTGTAGGGGTAATTTCAGTTTAGCATAAATATTGCTGAGATCTAATCTAATTTGTAAAACCATAGCAATTACCAATACCATGGCTAGATCTAAGAGGACAACTCTGTCCCTACTTCTAGTCTCTAATCTCATTGGCCTTGCTCTGCTTGTTTCAGCAGAAAAAGAAGAAGTCTATCGACATGAGAAGCTTCTTCCTGGAGTTAAAAAGGAAAAGCTGAGCCATTTCAGTTTCTATTGGCATGACACGCTCACCGGCCAAAACGCTAGCGCCGTTACAATCGTAAACCCGCCTTCCAACTTTTCATCGAAAACTGGGTTTGGAACGATCACCATGTTCGACGATCCGTTGACGGAAAAGCCAGAGCTGAGCTCCAAGTTGTTGGGACGGGCTCAAGGGTTTTATGGAGTTGCTTCACAAGAAGAGTTCTCTGTTTTGATGGCTATGAACTTTGTTTTTGTACAAGGAAAGTACAATGGAAGTACAATTTCTGTTTTTGGAAGGAATTCTGTTTTCGACAACGTTCGGGAGATGCCGGTCATTGGTGGAAGTGGTCTTTTCAGATTCGCAAGGGGTTATGCTCAAGCGCGCACTTACACCCTTGATACTGTCTCTGGAAACGCTGTTATTGAGTACAATGTCTATCTCCTCCACTATTAAAAAAAAAAAGGCACTTCCTAATTAAAACATATATATATATATATATATATATTATGTTTAGATATTTATGTGCTCCATCTTAATTGTTGCTATGTTTAAATAAATACCATGCTTTGATAAATGGTAAAAAGTGAAAAATAAATAAATGCTGTGCTTTCTGCTTCTTGGATGCTGTGTGCTTCTGTATCTTTTAGGGTTAAAATATCTCGACTTGTTTGATTAGAAAACAGAGAAATTTAGATGACGATTAAAATATTTGAACAAGATCAGACAACGAAAAATTTATGCCATAACAAAGAATGTATGGTGTTGAGCACGGTGTTTGACACATTGGTTCAAACATTGATTTAAACCAATATTAGTACAGCAAAAAACAGCTACAGTATAACATACGACATTATTTGAATTAATTTTTTTAATTCAAACCAGTTTGTTAAAGATCCTATTAAATTTTTTATGTATCTTAACCCTTAAGACGCAAAAGGGCTGAATGATTAAGTACTTATGAGTTAGAGGTTTTAATTGTCATCTGAAACAACCTATATGTAACGGCTTATTGTGGGGCGTAAAGGAAAACACTCAATGAAACGGCGTTCAATTAATAGAAGTCGCAAAGACAAGAACGAAACTAAAATAACGCAGTAGGACTTAAGCTAAATGGCACCATTTAGGAACCAAAGGAAAGTAAAGGCAGACACAACTCGGAATCAGAAGAATCAGAGGAAGCTCCAATGCACATCATCAGCCTGACTTAAGCAGGTTTTCCATGTTGGATAATAAATCGAACTGCAGAAAATAAATAAAGAGAATCTAAAGGCTCATGATAAAACGACAATTTGCATCAACATCTACAAATAGGAAAATAGGCAGGATGAACAGGGACTTGGCCTTTCGGAAACTACCTAGAGAGATAATTAAGAGAGAAAAATTCCATCTGAGACAATTTTATTTCTTTCTCTAAATTCAAGAAAGCTAAAAAACAACAATCTTTGATTTGTTTGGAACAAAAAAAACCACCCAAACAAATTTGGCACCGTCTGTGGGAAACAGAACTAAAGCAAGTTAGAAACAAAACAAAAGATGGTGATCTCCAAAAGAGCAACTAGAAACCAAGAAGATAGTCAACAGTCAGAATCAAGAAGATAGTCAACAATGGCAATGCTTCAGCAGACCAACAACATTAATTCCTATAGATCATCAGAAACCTACAAGAACAGCACAAATGTTCCGAGGAGATGATGGAAGAAATGAAGCAGAATTAGAAAGAACAATTGAAACATGCATCTCAATCAATTTGTCATCTTTTTTTTAAATCTTATGTTTTAAATGAATCTTTTTAAACTTTTTTTCCATAACCTAATCTTATTAAAATAATTTTTCTCAAAAGTATATCTAACTAAAATTTTTTTATCGTCAATGTTCCCATCTGTCATTTAAAAGTCGCTCTATTATACATATATATATATATATATATATAAAATATAACATATATATAGGACTGTAATAGGCCCCACACTGCCACAGACTATTTACTCTGGCATTGGTTCATCCTCGAGCTCCCGGTCGGACAGAACATCTTTGACACTTGTTAACTTGCACATGGAAGATTTTCTGCAAAGAAGATTTTCTGCGAAGATCTGTCGAGTATAGTATGAATATGTGCCAGAGCCACTCTTGGTGTCCAATGCCCATTCCTAATGACTCCTCCAACTTTTGTTCGTCTAGGTCCTCTACCTCCTTTAGATGCTGCTAACGACAACAATGATGGCATCGACGATGTTACAAATTTACAGGATTAGATTGTATTTTCTTTTTCGTTCAATATTTCAACACATTATGTTTGGTTTGGTTTTTATATTATTATTAAAGCAATGTATTATCAATTGTCTTTTTAATATTAAATTTTTATTTTTGTTATTATAATTTGATTATTTCTATTTAAAATTAATAACAATTAGTAAAAATATTAAAAATTTAATAAAAGTATTAAAAAATACTAAAAATATATTAAAAAAATATATTAAAAAAAATTTGATAAAAAACTATTTGTGATGACAATGTCTTCACAAAAAAGAAAAAAATATATATTTTTGACAACATTTTTGAAAAAGTCGTAGCAAATAACAATACTACGTCAGTATCAGTTCAATTAATTACGATGATATTATTTGAAATTGTTATCGTTGAAAATGTTGGCCATGTCACACCAACAACAAGCGTGATGACATAATTGTAGCGGCATTTTTGCAACTATTTGTCGTTGCAAATATAAATGCGATCACACTATTTTTAGGGTCGGTAATTTCAGACATGATATGATGACACGATACGAGAACGACACGAGATAAACAGGTTTAGACCGCACGTTTATTAATTGTGCCATAAATGGGTTGGCACGAACAACACGAAATAAATGGGTTGGATTCGTGCTAACACGCTAAACACGCCTTAACACGTTTATTTAAACGGGCCGTAAACGTGTTGACATGGCACGACACGATCCGTCCATTTATAACACATTTAAACTTAAAAATAAAAATATTTGAAATATTTATAGTAGGTGTAATGACCCAAAAAATTCAAACGTTAATAACTATGATTAATTAATGGTTTTTCCCTAATGACTTAGCTAAGTACTTGAGGAAGTACATGTTTTAAGTTTATTAATAAGCAAATTTGAAGGTTTACTAGCCGTAAAACCTTATAAATAATTAATGTTATGAATGCACAAAATTATGTGCTTTATTTATAAAATATGTAACAATGTAATGTTATGATAGTACATCAAAATAATGAAACAAATAATTATTTAATGTGCTAAGCCAAGAGTTTATGACTTATTAATTTTATGCATGAGCCAAAAAAGATGATGTTTTGGCAAAGGTGGAATTTCTAACGTACTAAGATTATGTGAAAATTCCTATATGATAGCAGTTCAGTAAAAGAAACCCA
>CAMOHE010051360.1:0-14351 GCA_946598075.1 Artocarpus hirsutus
CTAAGAGACATTGATATATTTTCTCAACCACCTTTTTAATGCTTCCTTCATCTTCTTCCACAACTTGCCCCATTTGCCCCCTCAATTATGTAGGCATTATTTACTAAAAGTCTCTAGGGGAGACATGATAATATTTTCTTTTACTGCTCATTTGTTTCTTCCTACCACTTTCCCCATAAACCTGCAATTATCTCCCGCTTCTCAATTATTTTGATCCTTTTTTTTTCAACCATCACCACCTTCTTCTCTAGTTTCTCATTCTCTCCCTTTCTCACTTCAATTTCTAACTAAAGACACAAAGCATAAATCTCTCTTTGCAGCCAAAGTAACTATAATTCCCAGCCATGTTTGAAGTTGTTTTAGAGTCAATTCAAGCTTTATTTTTACTCAAACTTTGGTGTTTTTTAAAGGAGTTTTGAGGTAGCTTTTCTTTAATTCAAACTTGGTTTTTAGTATGTGTTTCTCCATCTTTAATGTATAATTTTCATGTTCAAAGTTCATACAAATTTCTAATTATGTTAGCATGCACATTTGAGCATTTATGAACAAAAACTTGAGTCTTGAATTAAAACCAACAACCAATCTTTATTTTGGTTTGATGATGATTTTGGTATAAAACTCATGAGAATATGTTTATTATGATTATATAATGCATGCTGCATATTTTGGAATGATTTTGGGATTTTGATCAAGGATAATATGCTTTGAGTTAAAGAAGAACTTGACATTCCATAAACTTGTCATACCTCCACAGGCAGTGGCTCTTTCTTGAAATTCTGGGATTTGATGAAAATGAATTTTGTAAATTGGTTGCATATTTAAAAAGTAGACATCCTAAGCTTTCCAACGAGCTATCATGAGTCTAAATCGGAGCTGTATTTTATTTTCTATGAATTTTTGAATTCTCGGGTTGGAAACTAGTAAACCTATCAGTGACAGTATACCACCCGTCTACCTTAAGTAAACCACCTAATAACCCATGTGCTAATTGTAGATAGTGAACCCAACTTTGCTCATCTTCTAATCCCTGAATGTCTTACAACCTTTTCAAAACTATCTTAAGTGATTTATGAATCTTATTAGAGACTAAAGTATATAGATTTACACTTAATTCATTTATGCATGTGATTATATGTTGTGCTTTAGTTTTAATTGTTTTTATGCACGACTTAGGATCAAGGGTGTGTGGAGCTAACGTTAATTAATTCCGAGATTAAAAGATTGTTGAGAAGCTTGAAAGGTAGGGATTCTATTACTCATCTTTTGTAAGGTTTTTATGGAATTAAAATTGATTGTTTTACCACAAGATATATGTATCTATGTTGAACTGCTATTATATGAGAATTTCATATGAAACTATGACATGAACTCGCCTTGTATTGATTAGCGAGGAACATAATGAATTAACATATGTTGTTATAAGTTGGGAAGCATGGTTAGGAAAATTGACTCTATAAATAATGATAGAACATTGAGAAATGGTGAGACGTGAAGAGGGCGGCGGTTACGTCCTTGGGCACGATTACCCTAAAAGGTAAAATAGGGAGAAGGTGATGACGCTTCCTTGGGTCGAAAGTCCCAGAACACACTGTACAGGAATCGACTTGGTGAGGACTCGGGGCTTGATGTCCCCTTATCGGAATACCCTCGGAATGTTTGGAGAGTGGCCAAGCTCGCCCAATTGGGTTTCGATAAGTGGAGTGTTACTTTATTTAATGTAGATACCTAGAAATAATGATAAATTGTAATATTTGTATATCTGTATAAGTGTGAAACTTGGTAATGGTTAACTATGATATCTACGAGATATGATCATAATAAACCTCATAATCTGGTATATGATGTAAATTAACTAACCATGCAATTTTAATGTGGTAATGAATAAAACCTTAAGGTGAATAATGGTTTTTCCTACTGAGCATGTTGTCGCTCATTCCTTTATATTTTTCTCTTTTCAAGACTTATTAAATGTGAGATAATACAAGAAAAATAGTTGAGGAAGCTATGTAATTATATTACGTTGGGATGGCTTCGAATGCAAAGAATGATCTGCATGATAATGTAAGCATCAATTGTTACTTTCTGTGACTGTATTAAGATTTGTTGAGGGTTGAAATGATGATGATGACAGTTGTATATTATTAAAATTTAAGGTGCTACATTAAACTGTGGTTTATTTATTTGTTTATGTTTTATTTTTATTTTGAAAGTTTCTATTTAAGTCCCGGGCAAATTACTTTGATGTTTTATCTTTATTTTTTGATTTTCATTTTATTTATTTAAAAACTGTTAACCCCCATATAGGGGCGTTACACAAACCCTAAACCTAATTTGATCAAATCACAACACCAAAATTCACCTATAACTCTTGGTTCGCTCAAAGTGGCTTCCTCAGGTTTGCTGTCAAGCTTGACTCAAAGAAAGCCCTCTTCTTTAGTTTTATTGTCGTCTTTTCTGTCTCTTGTCAGGCCTAGCTAGGTAATGGTCAGAGAATCACTAAGGAATTGCTAGTCTGATATGCCTTTCTAGCAATGGAACTGGTGTTAGACATAGTGCCCTAAGGAGTAAAATGTTGTAATAAGTTTTGTGGAGACATTTTATCAATAAAGAGTTTATTTATAATTCATATACCAAATGTTGCCCTCTTTATGTTCATTTCTATTAAATGTATGATAAATAAACAAAAGTCTAAGACTGTTAGTCTATGCCTATAAGAATCCTACATATGATGGACAGATTATGCGAAAGACATGAATCCTAAGAGCGATGGTTTAAATCATAAAATCTGCAATCAAGGGAATAAAATTGGGCGCTTTATTTATGCGAGGATTTTTATGTTGTCTACATCCCTAACGAGAGATGGCTTGTCTTAGTTATCAGAGTGGGACTTTGCAAGTAGAAACATTGGTACATTGTCATAAGTGACGATGTATTGGATCGGGACAAAAAGTTGAATTGATCTAATTAATAATTTCGTTTGTTTAAATCAATTCACTTTAGACAATCATATATGTTGTATCTTAATCCTGAAATGACTGATGGGCTTGTATTCTTGACTTATGTCTTTTGATGTACCAAAGGGGTGACATTCTAATTTAATGATGGTATGCATACTGGCACGCTGGAGACATGACTCTTAATTGACGTCGACTTGTTATTCATAGATATGGAATCCATAGTTGTTTTGTAGAGTTAATGATATTCTCTTATATGTATTATCCTGTAATTAAAAAACTAGAGCGCCCAACTATTTGGATACATAGGTGTAACTGAATGATATATTATTTATAAATAGTAAGTATTCCAATGGTAAGATAATGGAACGTAGGATAAAAATAATTATGAAGGCAAAATGGAATTTATCTTTCAGCCAATTATGAATATTCTATAGAGATGTAATACATTATGATATGTCATGGATGGTTAGCTTATTGGAGTTTTGTAATTTTATATAGTTTGAGAGTGCAACTCTAAACTTTTAATGGAGTAGCATTAGAGTTGATAATTATAAAATATGTATCTGGGATATGTTATTTCATAATTATAAGAGCTTGATCTATATTTTTCCATCAGGTCTTCTTTGCTAACTTATAATAATTTTGTAACGATATGACATGTTTTTCCTACATATTGGTGACTTTTGTTAAATTATTAGGTTGGCTGAAATTTGATAATATTAGATTTAATAATTCATGTTAGTTTATTGGTTAAATTAGTTTTGTAAATTAATTCAAGATAAACATGTTTAATTATTTGGATAATATTTTATTTACTATGGGATTATCTATATATGACTGTTTTAATCAGATATAACTTCTCTATTGGGTTATTTGAATTAAAACTAAGGCTCTATCTAAGATTCCTAGGTGAAAATAAGATGTTTTGAGGATTCCAGGTTATCACACGGTCGGCAAGTTGATCTTACAGATCGGCATGCCGAACATGCAATAATCAATATATGCGTTTTTTATGCATTTTTCATCAAAAGTTGATCCAGACTCGAATTTTAAGGCATAATCTGATAAGGTTTAACCAAATTTGGCCACTATAAATAGGGGTGAGTTTTTTTTTTTTTTTTTTTTGTTATTTAGATCATTTGAGAAGCATAGAGTGAATACTCTATTGAGAGAAACTCTGAAACCCCTTGAGAGCTATTGTTCAACATCAAGAATCTTAGGTTTAGGTTTTCTCAAGTGGTTGGAAGAAGAGTCACTGAATAAAAAGCTATACTATATGTGACTATTGGAAAACAAGTACGGAGCAGAATTTTAAAAATTTTAAAATAGAATATTTTTCAAAACACAAGATTGACATGCTATATACATAAATCAATCAGATCCTACTAACCTTTGTATGCCAAAGAGCTCCTACAATCAGTGATGAGAAGAACATTCCAAAAGGGCTTCAACCAACTGGCCTTCTTTGCTATCCTCTATCCATGATCGAAGTGGTGAAGGCACACGTTGTACAGCTCTTCCTCGGTGACCCTCCTTCCAACCAACTAAGAAGACCTAGAGCTAAGGTTCGTGATTGTAAACAATAGCCTTCAGGGAGTTTCAAAGTTTCTCACAGTAGAGTACTCACTCTTAACTTTTCAACCAATCTAAATAACTAAGAAAAATCATTCCCTATTTATAGAGGTTGGACCTAGGATTAGTTATTATCATAAGACTGCAAAAATTTGAATCTAGATCGACTTATGATAAAATCACATAAAAAATGTGTGATCAGATAATCATTGGATCAGTAGGCCGAACTGATGAATCGGCCGGCCGAATGGATGAATCGGCCTGCCAAACTTACTCTATTGGTAGGCCGAACTAGCAAATTGGCCTATCGAACTTATGATAATTTGATCCATGAGAATCTTTTATTTCCCACCCAAGAGTCTCAGATAAAGACTTAGTTCTAATTCAAATAACCCAATAGAGAAGTTATCTGATCAAAACCACCATATCTAGATAATCTCAAAGAAATTAAAATATTCTCGATAATTCAATAAGTTTATCTTAAATCAATTTACAAAATTAATTCAATCGATAAACAGACATGAGTTATCTAATCCTATGAGATTTTATCCAATCTAATAATTTAATATAAGTCAACAATTTGTTAGAAAAACACACCATATTGTTACAGGATTTATTATGAACTAGCAAAGGAGACCTAATAGACCTATATAATTCAAGCTCTGATTATTATAAAATACAATATCCTAGATACATATTTTATAATTATCAACTCTAATGCTACTCCACTAAAAGCTTAGAGTTGCACACTCGCACTATATAAAATGACGAAGCTCCAAATTACCTAAGTGTCCATGACATATCATGATGTGTCGTATCCCCATAGGATATTCATAACCGGTTTAAGGATAAATTCCTTCTTCCCTTCGTGATTATTTTTATCTTATGTTCTGTTATCTCAACATTAGAAAACTTACCATCTAAAGACAATACATCATTTGGTTACACCTATGTATCTAAATAGTTGAGCGCTCTAGTCTTCTAATTACAGGATAATACATATAAGAGAATATCATTGACTCCACCAATGGAGCTATGGATTCTATATCTATGAATAATAGGTCTATGCTATCAAGAGTCATGTCTCCGGTATACCAGTATACATACCATTGTAAAGTTAGAATGTCACCCTTTGATATATCAAAAGACATAAGTCAAGTTAACGAGCCCATTATTCATTTCAAGATTAAGATATAATACATATGATTGTCTAAAGTAAATTGATTTGAACAGACGAAATTATTAATTCAAATCAATTCCACTTTATGTCCGGATCCAATACATCATCACCTATGACAATGTACCAATGTTTCTATTTGTGGAGTCTAACTCCGATGGCCAAGACAAGCCATCTCCCATTAGGGATATAGGCAACATAACAATCTTAGCATGAATAAAGTACCAAACATTATTCCCTCGATTGTGGATCTTATGATTTAGACCGTCATCTTTAGAATCATGTCTTCTGCATAATCTATCCATCATATGCCTGATTCTTAAAGGTTTAGACCGACAGTCTCAAACTTTTGTTCGCTTATCATACATCCAAGAAATATGAACGTAAGGAGGACAACATTTGGTATATGAACAATAAATGAACTCTTTATTGATAAAATGTCTCCAAAAACATATTACAACATTTTACTCTTTAAGGCATGCATGTCTAATAATGGCCACTCATACTCTGATCGTGAATAGAGAATAGAAAAAGAACAGTTGGTTGAGACTCTTCTGGAACGTCTTGTTGCTTTTGGTATACAAAATAGGTTAGTAAGATCTATCATTAATTCATTTATTTAGCATGTCAAACTTATGTTTTGGAAAATACTCTGATTTAAAATTTTTAAATTTCCATTGCGTACAGTTTTCCAACAACTAGTTCATTGGATTGCTCATTGCCATGGCCATTAGTTTCTTTGCTTTAGCTGTCTTCCTATTCCTTGTCCTTGATCTCGATAACAGCTATGCTTCCTTGGCCTCCACTATTTCCTCCAAAAGGCGTCGAGGTAAATGTCAATTTGCTTTTACTTGGCCTCCACTGCTTCCTCGAAAGGTGGGTCATGATTGGGAGGGAGGACAGAGCTGGATGCACGACGTGGTGATTGGTCAACGGTGAGTTCTTCTTCTTCTTTTTAAATCTAAGAAAGATCTGTTAAGTTTTTTTTTTGGGTTTTGTTTTTTTAATTTTTAAATTAATTTTGTATTGAGAACCTGTAAATCTGAACTGAATAACAAAGGTTCTAAAGAAAATAGTTTGTTAAGAAAGATAAAATCAAAGCATACATACAAAGATGGTTTGCTATTCCTCTCTTTCCTTTAGATTTGGGTTCGGCGTGGATTCATAACACGATGAGGTTTGCAAGGGCTAGGGTTGGGTACACGACAAGTGTGGCTCATGACGGCGGTGGAGTCGAGGGTGGGCAATGGATTGCCATTTATGGTTTTCCATATTTGGATTTGGGTCTGCAATTCAGGAAGAGAAGAGGGAAGAGAGGTGGAAGAAGAAATTGAGGAAGAAATCTTTTTAATGAATATTTGGGGTTTTTAAAATTTTTTAAATTTTTTTACTGTAATTTTAAAATTAATTTTTAATGCATCAATTATTTGAAGGGTAATATACTAATTTCATCAAAAAATGATGTCGAGTAATTTTTAAAGGTTAAGCTTCACGATTTGACCATTAAAATGGTCCCTCCGCAACTAAAATGAAAGGTTGGGTCAATTCAATAAAAAAAGAGGTCAACAACAAATATTCACTTTTGTGAAATGTTGGTGACTACTGGAGCAATTTATCCAAAAGAAAAAAAAATATTATCCCTAAACTTAATTTTCAATCTCACTTTAGTGCTTAACAAAATGTTTAAGGGTTTGTTTGGTATGCGACTTTGAAATTATATGATTTACAACTTTATGGTTTAAACATGGAAGGACGAATAAAGTTTGAAGGCATTTGAATAAAACAATTAGAAGTGTGGTTTAAGCGGAACTGGTGTTTGGATAAATAAAGAATAGTTCTAAATTGAAGTAGTTAATTAATAAAATAATATTATTTATGTGACAATAAATATCAATAAAACAATATTCTTAATAAATTAATATTAATAACTTAATAAAATAAATTAGTAATTTATAAATGATTAAAGACTAATAAATTAATTTAGAAAATAGTAAAGATTAAAAATAAAACGAAAAATAGAAAGAAGGAATAAGAAAAAGAACAATAATAGCATCAAAGATTTCTCCAAGCGGATCAGACTCCTTGAGCCACCACCGGAACTTATCTCCCATCTTTCCACTCCTAAAACTATGAAAGACAGAGGAAAGATCTCTCTAATTGTGTTCCAAATTGTTGTATTTATAGGGTTACAATATTGGAATGAAAAGGGGTAAGTTGGACCCCTTTTTGGACCAAATTTAGAGGCAAAATCGGGGACAAGCATAGGGTCAGAGCCTTTTTCTCTTGGTCGTGTGTGGTAATATTGGAAAAATAATACGCAGCAAAATTTTAAAATTTTAATATTAGAGTATTTTTCAAAACACAAGCTTGACATGCTATATGCATAAATTAACCAGATCTTACTAACCTTTATATGCTGAAGAACTCCCGTAATTTTGTGAAGAGAAGTGATGTTCTAAAAGAGCCTCAACCAATTGGTCTTCTTTACTATTCTCTATCCACGATCAAAGTGAGTGTGGGCTCAAATGTACAGCTCTTCCACCAGGCGACTCTCCTTCCAACCAATTGAGAGAGCCCAAAGTTAGTGTTCGTGATTTATGAATAAGAGCTTTCAAGGAGTTTCAGAATCTCACCAGTAGAGTTTTACTCTTAATCTCTCAATTGATCTAAATAATAATGAGACTCACTCCCACAATTTGTGAAGAGAAGTAATGTTCCAGAAGAGCCTCAACCAACTGGTATTCTTTGCTATTCCCTATCCACGATTGGAGTGAGTGTGGGCTCACATGTATAGCTCTTCCACCAGGTGACTCTCCTTCCAACCAATTGAGAAAACCCAAAGTTAGTGTTCGTGATGTTTGAACAAGAGCTTTTAGGGATTTTCAGAATCTCACCAGTAGAGTTTCACTCTTAATCTCTCAATTGATCTAAAAAATAATGAGACTCACTTCCTTTTTATAAAGGTTGGGCCAAAGAGTCAGTCCTTATCAGATAATGCCTCAAAATTCGAATCAGAATCAAATTTGGATCAATATTTGATGAAATCCGCGTGAAAACGCGTGATCTTTTTATCACACGATTGGCATGCCAATCTGTCTAACCGGCATGCCGAACTTGCCCCATCGGCAGGTCAAACCTAAGGATCAGGATGCCAAACCTATGATAAAAATCCCAGCGAATCTTTTATTTTTCACTCGAGATTCTATAGGATAAAGTCTCAGTTTTAATTCAAATAACCCAATAAAGAAGTTATCTAATTAAAACAACTTTACCTAGATAATCTCTAGGAAAATAAATGAATTCCTGATAATTTAATAAGTTTATCTTGAATTAATTCAAAATTAATCCAATGATAAATAGACATGAATTATCCGTTCTCAATAATTCAACAAGTTTATCTTGAATTAATTTTATCACAAAATTAATTCAACCAATAAACAAACATGAATTATTTGGTTTTACTGAATTTGAGCTACTCTGATAAATCTGACATAAGTCACCAATTATTGAAAAAATATGACGTATCGTTACAAGATTTTTGTGAGTAGCAAAGGGGACCTCATAGACCTTTATAGTTCAAGCTCCCGATAATTATGAAACCCAATATCCCAGATATACATTTCATAATTATCAACTCCAACGCTACTCCACAAAAAGCTTGGAGCTACACTCTCGAACTATATAGAATTACGAAGCCCATATAGTTAAGTCTCTATAACATATCATAATGTATCATATCCCTCTAGGATTATCCAAAATTGACTTAAGGACAAGTTCTGTCTTACCTTCCCAATTATTTTTATCTTACGTTCTATTATCTCACCATTGAAAAACTTACCATCCAAATTGGTTACACATATGTATTCAAATGGTTGAGTGCTCCAGTTTTTCAATTACAAGATAATACATATAAGAGGATATCACTACTCCTAAAGAGGAGCTATGGATTTCATATCTATGAATAACAGGTCAATGCTATCAAAAGTCATGCCTCCAATGTACCAGCATATGCACCATTATTAAAATGTGGGTGTCACCCTTTGGTACATCAAAAGACACAAGTCAAGATAACGATCCCACTATTCATCTCAAGATTAAGATATAATACAAATTATTGTCTAAAGTGAATCGATTTGCCGAGACAAAATTTTTAATCCAAATCAATTCGCTTTATGTCCTGATTCAACACATTATCACCTATGACAACATGCCAATATTTCTATTCACGAAGTCTACCTCCGATGGCCAAGACAAACCATCTCCCAATAGGGATATAGACAACATAACAATCTTTACATAAATAAAGCACCCAACTTTATTCCCTCGATTGCGGATTTTATGATTTAGACTATCACCTTAAGAATCGTGTCTTTCGCATAATCTGTCCATCATATGCCCAATTCTTAAAGGTTTATATCGATAGTCTCATACTATTATTTGCTTAACGTACATTATTCAAATATGAACGTAAAGAGGATAAGATTTGGTATATAAATAATAAATAAATTCTTTATTGATAAAAATGTCTCCAAAAACATATTACATTTCTACTCCTTAGGGCATGCACGTCTAACAAGTACAACATTAACTTTGGATTAGGGTTAGAGCACGCTAGGGTCAAGGTTTTTTTGGCATGGCCATGCATCCATTTTGTTACGTGGCTCGGCCCTAGAGGTGCTAACCAATGCTCCCAATTTTGTCGTTTTCATCTATTTTACACCCGAAGCTTGTCCTATGAATCTCGATGAGTTCTAAATGAATGCATATAATTCTTAAAGCTCTAAAATCCTCATTTGTAACCCTCTTTTCATTCCTTGATATCAAAACACCTATAAAAGACAAAAACACAAATAAACACAAGAAAACCCAAAAAACTAACAAAATAATTACAAGAAAAAGTGATATAAAAATATTTCAAATTATGCAATAATCAAACTCCCCTATACTTATTTTTTGCTAATCTTCGAGCAAAACCTTAACACATATAAAAAGACAAGAGACATTAGCCTTCCGGCATTAGTAACAATAAGAGATTACAACATTAAAATCAAACAAGCATTAAGTTAAATCCATAGTTATTCTAAAACTAATACATCCTATGATAATCCTACTCAGTGTGTGTATGTGAATAGCCAACATCAACTATTATTATCATGTGCATGATTTGAACAAGTAAAATATCATCTCACAACGATAATCACTCAATTTCTAATAAGGGTGTCAAATATCCTACACTTTTCCTTTTGGAACAAATCTCCACTATGCCTAAGGCACCACTTGAAATCAAAAGGTCTTCAATAAAGGTTGTAATGGGGCCAAGGGATAGTGGTTAAAATAAAGAAGGGTATGGATATCACAAAGGTTATAGAAACTTCATGAGCTTGAGACATCGTAAAATTTTCAAGGGACACTTTTCAAATCCCATAGAAGTAAAAATATAGGTCAAATATCACTATATTGGGCCTTCACTTCACTCTAATCAAACTTGTAACATCTAAAATCATGATAGCAAAGCTCAATATATTTTATTGAATTTTTCTCTCTTTTTTTTTTCTTTTCTTTGTTTTTTGATTTTTTGTCCTTTTTTTCCCCCTTAAGCCATCCTTTCAAAAATTTTCCCTTCTTTTCTTGATTCGATTCCCTCCCCTACACCTATCATCCATTCACAACCCTATTTCTTGCAAAATTCCTCTTGTATATGAGATAAGTCTCTAAACCTCCCATTGATTTTTAGAACAAGGGTCAAGATATAAATAAATCGAGGCTAGGTAAGAAGATATGGTTACCCAAAGAAAAAGGTTTACATGAAGGCTTAAATTGGCTTATTGTGGGGATGTCCTCTTGGGAACATCAACCGGAGCTCTGGCTAATTTGGCCTTGGTGCTAGAGATCCTAGTGTGTTAATCGTTTTTTAAGTGATGCTCGATCAGCCGTTTGCCTTGAAAGACCTCAGGAAGAGTTCTAATGTATTAACCCTTGCATGTCAAAACCAAAATGATAGTCAATGTGAGAGTATACAAATCTATTCATTCTAGCATGCTTGTCTCTATAGCAAATAACATGGCTATTATGCAAAAAGAGTTAAGCATAATCATCATAAAAAAATATTAACTAAAAAATGACGTCAAGACTCAAAACAATACTCATAATCAATCAAAGCCATAACATTAAAGCTCAATTCTCATCAATGTAGCTGGAAAGCATCCTAAGACTCAAAAACCTAAGATCCTAAAATAAGACTCAAAATCCTAAAATCAAAACCAAAAAAAATGGAAAAATTCTTTTGATTTTTTTTTAAATAAGTAAATAAAAACATAAAAAGAAATATTTATATCCTAAATCTTTCCCCCATACTTAATTATTACATTATCCTCAATATAAGACTAAGTATAGAAGAAAAAAAACAATAAAAGCAACAAAATAATAAAAAGATAAAATAAAAGAGAGTTAGAAAAATCAGATCTCTTTTGGCGATCCCCCCATCTGTTGGGTTGCCTGCTAAGAAGCAATTGGTTTAGTGTCCTCAGCTTGACTTGGAGAAGCGGTCATCAAAGAGCAGCTCTGCCCATAAAATGTGTCATAAAACAACACATATAGGTCTTCATTATAAATTCTCTTAAGCTTGACAAGATGTGGGAAATTCTGGCACATTGTACCAACTTGACTTAATTTTGTTGAATGTACTTGAGAAGAAAACTCAACTTCTAGCTTTAGCTCGTAGAGGATGTAGTGTAGTGAAAGTGGTGCCACTAGGAAGCAGTGATCTGTTAGTGGTGTATTTTCTATTACCATCAATGAACTCAAATCAACGGTTTCATATGCTTCTTCATCCTCTAATAGGTCTTGTGGTTTGGATTCATGGAGGAATTACTCAAATAATAACCTTCCAATGGTCCTTCACTCTCTACTTGATTCTCTAAACCTACGCTTGCAATTTGATCTTCATAGAACTCAGAGCTTTGGGTGGATGTCTTGTGACGTAGATAGGGTAAATCGATTTCAACCACACGAGTGTCTAAGTGTTGAGCTAAAACAATATGAAAGGTTTCTAGGTTTTCATCCCAAGGTTTAATCTCCTCTAATGGCTCAAATTCTCATGAAGCTCCCATGTTAGGAAAATTACTCTCTAAAGCCAAGTTGTTTGAGTAATCATCATCATGCCACCATATTTTCTATAATGCAATTAGTATAATTGGTTGTTTCCAATTGTTGTGCCTCCTATCCGCTTATGGTATTAGCCAATTGGCCCACTTGATTCTCCAAGTACTGAAGACTCACTCTTGACTCTGCTAAAATAGTGCAGCGCTGGCAACACAAGCTCTGATTATGACTTTAAGAGACTTAACTATAGATAGGAGTATATAGGATACCCCAATATCCTATGATTGAGTGTCAAACCATGGCTCTAAATTGTTTTTGTAACGCCCCCCTTCCGGATGTCACAGATGTCGTTACATTCATTCTTTAAAACATTAATTAGAGCAAACTATTGTAAATAATAACGTGCATTTGAAACCATAGTTTGGAAAAGCATTCCCAGGATCTTAACATACATTTTTTTTTATACAAATAGAAATACAAAATACAATTTATACGAAGTTATAATTTTGCTTAATTATAACAATTTGCTTTTCCATAGACATTGTATTAATAGTTTGCTAATATCATTTAAAATTAAATGGCCTTTGAAAAACAAAAGATAAAATTTCTTTGAACATGTCTCGGTCGGCAGGCTGAACTTTTAACTTCGGCAGGTCGAAGGTCACCCATCGGCAGGCCGTCCGAGGCCTTGCGGAATGGGGTTTTCAAAATCTACAAGATCGGCAGGCCGATGCTTGGCAATCGGCAGGCCGATTGGAAAACTTCGGCAATCCGACTAGTATGGTCGGCAGGCCAAACTAAAAAAAATTCTTTTTAAAACAAGTTTTAAAACTTCAAATGTGGAAGAAAATTAATAAAAATACATTAAACAAACATTCACAAAATTTATAAAATTATATATCCTTAAAATATAAACATACTCAAATCAAAAAATCATAAAATGTTTCTTTAAAATTCTCTTTCCTTAGCGTTCTTCCATTTGCAAATCATCCTCCTTAGCTCACACGCTTGTCAGTGTCCTCCGCCTATTCCATCACTTTCTTACCCTTATCTGCAAACATGATGAAAAACTTAAATAAGCTAAAGCTTAGTAAGTACATTATAAATCTCACAATTTAAAAACATTTCATGAACATCATCATCATCAACTTAAAAACATTTCATGAACATCATCATCATCATAGTGCACTAGGCACATTTTCATAGGAACATATCTTTCATTACATTAACCATATTAAAACATATCCATTTTATCTTAAGGGGCCCAAGTGTTGCACCATAACATCATCATCATAGGCGCGCCATCATGAGAGGAGAGGGGTTGCAAAGCCCAAACCAAACATGACATGTCCAACCTTTGGGACATCATAAACATGAACATAAAAATTGGGTGTGCAACACTTATTTAGGTGATACATATATACATACTTATACTTTCATACTTTGAAAAACATCATCATGAAAACATACATAAACTTTCATGCCTTAAAATTCATGAAAAATCATCATGAAATATCATCATAAAGCCATCATGAACATATACT
>CAMOHE010051361.1:0-28466 GCA_946598075.1 Artocarpus hirsutus
GCAGACTGGGTTTTTGACACATATGACTGCAGGATGTAACTGATTTCATCATTGCCACCACTAGTGTCCAAGTAGTAAAGCCCTTCCTGTTCCTTAGCACGCCCAATCATCTTCCCCGTATCCTGGTCCTGAATTTCACAATACATGGGATAAAAAATCACTTTACAATTTAAGTCAGAGGTAAGTTTTTGAATTGATAATTAATTCATGGACAATTTGGGAACATGAAGAACGGATTTTAAGGAAAGAGAAGGCATGAGATTTATGGTTCCTTTTCCAGCAATGGTAGCTAAGGTTCCATCAGTGACTTTTATTTTTTGGCTGCCAGAACACGGTGTATAAGATGAAAAGATATTGGAAGAATTAGTCATATGGTCAGTGGCTCCTGAGTCAACTACCCAGATTCCAAGAAAATTGTTCTTCGAATTACTCGAGGAATGAGTTGAGGAAAACTTACCTGACTAAGCGATAGAGCATGAACCTGTTGGTTTTTCGATTGCAGTAAGGAAGCTTCAGAGTTTTTCAATCTCTTCCTTGTTCAGTCCATTCACTTCGGCATTAGTGGCGTCTTCTTCGATGCAAGCGATGTTGGCGACTAGGTTACGCTTCAGTGACTGCTGCTGCTGGTTGTTTTGCTGCTGTTGGTTGTTTTTTCTCTGAAGTTTTTAGCAAATATCTTTGGTATGGCCTGTTTTCTTACAATAGTTGCAAAACAGATTCTCTCTACTGTTGTTTGAAGGTCTGGTCATGTTCTTCGGGGCCCTTGGAGTCTCGGTTTTGGTAGAATCTCTAGTAGTTATTGCTGAGGCCATGGTGTTTAGCACTGTAACTTCATTCAGTGGTGTTTCAAGCATGACTCCCCTCCTTCCTTCACTTCGAATGGTGGAAAAAACTTCACTCAGGCTAGGTAGAGACTCTTTCCCAAGTATTTGGACACGTACTTGGTCGAATTCGACATTTAGTCCGGCTAGAAACTCGTAGACTCTTTCTCCTTCAACAAATCTTAGCATCATGGCTGCGTCCTCACTGCACTTCATCTTAATATTTTGATAGTAGTCGAGTTCTAACCAAAGGCCTTTCATTTTGTTATAGTAATCAGTGACTGAGAGAGTACCTTGTTTGGATGAGTGAATCTTTGTTTTGATTTCAAAAATAAGGGCTGCATCACGAACCTTTGAATAAGTTTGTTTCATTGTATCCCATATGTCCTTCGCGGTTGTGAGAAACATGCACGTCCCGTTGATTTCGGGCACCATTGAGTTCCAAAGCCATGACATGATCGATGAGTCTTCTATGTCCCAAGCAGCAAATTTTGGATCACTCTCTTCTGGAATTGGACCCGTCAAATGACTTAGTTTTCCTTTACTCTTTAGAAAAGTCCTCACGATTTGTGACCATACAAGATAATTACGGCCATTTAGCCTAAACGAGTGCCGTAAAATCTAGTATTCACCAGAGGATCGTTGAGAGGATTGGTTTAAAATGGGCTCAGTACTGGGAGTGTTAATGTTGGAAGTTTCAGACATTTTTTTTTTTATCAAAAAAAAAAAAAGGCAAGAAGGAAATAGATATTGAGGGGAGTTTTTTTAGCAGAAAGGGGCAAGAAGAATAAGCCCACAAAAGCTCTGATATCATGAACAAATTGTTATGATATATTTCAAAGGATAAACTATACAGCCTTTATATAGGTTACAAGAATAGTCTACCTAAGAGCTATTTATGGTAACAATATATACAGGACTAATTACACAAGTTAAGGCCTAATTACAAGATATTTCTATGCAGGACTAATTACACAAATTAAGGCCTAATTATAAGATATTTTCAGCTTGCATTGACTCAGAAAATTAGGGAACAAATTCCTTAAAATCCGAGTGTACAAATCATGCAAATTTATCAACAGTGCAGATTTGTCAACAGGAAACTATCCCGTGGCTGGTTTTGAAATGAGTCAGAACATCATATTTTATATATATAATTTATAAATTGGCAAAACTGTAATGCATGCAAAAGGAAAATTATTGTAAAAACAGAAGCACTACATGGTGCTTTTATTTGTTGTTATTTTTGTTTTTGTTACTTTGTCATTATGATTATATCTCTATCTTTTTTTTTTTTTTTTTGTTTTCTATTTTTGTATAGCAGAGGGGGATGCTGGATTTTTATTCTTGATCTAGTTCAAATTTTAATGGAAGATTGTCTATTAGTATGAATAGCGGATATACAACATTTTTGTACAAGATTTCATAATAACAGTTCTCATCTCTGAATTTTTACAGTTTTTTTCTTAATTGTTCTTAGTATCATTTTGGGCAGGTATCCGCACACACCTGAAGAGGACATTGCTGAGTCATGTCCTGTATGCCGTGGTAATTGCAATTGCAAAGCATGCTTGCGTTTAGATGCACCAGTAAAAGTCAGTTACTCAGTCTTCTTATCTCATAATTTCTCACATAAACTAAATATATAATTGAAGTTTCATAAGAATTTTATACTGTTACTGCAGAATATTAAGAACCTTGATTTAACAATTAGTGAAGACGAAAAAATTGAGCACTCAAGGTATATGCTTCAAGGGCTTCTTCCATTTTTGAAAAGACTAAATGATGAGCAAGGAGTTGAAAGTAAGATGGAGGCTAAGAGACAAGGTATATTATTCGACTAACACTGCAGGCTTTATTGTCATTTAATAGTTTCAATCATTTTTTGTTCATTGTCATGTTTCATATTCATTATTGGAAATTTTTAGCAAGTATTCCTTGTCTTTTCCTAAAAGCAAAATGCTATCATTGTTTCATTTTGGGGAGAAGTATATGATTGATTGGCTTTCTTACTTAAAATCTATGAAAAATATAAACTAACTACTGTATCGTTACAATTTGATGGGAGGTTCATGTTGGCAGGGGTTTCTTTGTCAGAGCTAAAGATACAAAAGTCACATTGCTCCATAAAGGAGCGTATTTATTGGTAGGGCCTTTTTTCAAAATGACATATCACTATATTTATAGTTTGAGTATCTAAAACATATCTCCTCTTTTGCAGCAACAACTGCAAAACTTCTATTGTTGATTTTCACAGAAGCTGTCCTCTATGTTCATATGACCTTTGCATTGGTTGTTGCCGGGAGATTCGAGATGGACGCCTGCAGATTGGTGGAGAAGATGTTATTATGCCATTCATTTCCCATGGCTTGGAGTATATGCATGGTGGTTTGAGCGAAGCGAAAATTCCTTCTGACACTAGCTGCAACAACAGTTTCAAGCCAATTTCTGAGTGGAAAGCAAATGAAGATGGAAGCATTCCTTGCCCCCCAGAGGACTTGCAGGGCTGCAGTGGTGGGCTTCTAGAATTAAGGAGCCTGTTTCCAGAAAATTTTGTTAAAGAGTTGGTAAAGAAAGCAGAGGAACTAGCAGATGCTGACAAACTCATGAATACATCTGAAACTTCTGTGCAGCAGTGTTCATGTCTTAGCGGTAGGGATACAGGTGACCTGAATAACATCTCAGCAAGGAAAGCTGCTTACCGAAACGATTCTGATGACAATTATCTATACTGTCCAAAGGCGAGCAAAATCCAGCATGAGGATTTGAAGCATTTCCGCTGGCACTGGATAAGAGGCGAACCGGTAATTGTCAGTAATGTGCTTGAAACTACATCAGGTTTAAGCTGGGAACCATTGGTTATGTGGCGGGCTTTTCGTCAAATGAATCATATCAAGCATGGTCAACATTTGGAAGTCAAGGCCATTGATTGCTTGGATTGGTGTGAGGTTGGCTTTTTTTTTTGTCCATTTTCTCTCTTTACTAACCAAACAATACTTTACTGACGACTGTGGATATGTTTCTTATGATATGGCAGAAATGTTATGGAGGATAGTTGTATGGATCATTTCATTCTTTTAATTCATCATTGATGAAAGTGTTACATAGTTTAGACACTTGCAAGGCGCTGTCCGAATAAACATGCATGTTTGGTAATATTTGTGTTATTGGCTCTCATGGCATATCTTGTTCTCATATTTGAATAATGTTAACCTAATATGATGTGTTCTTGCTGGAGGTAACCTCTGGTCTAATATTAGATAAAAATAAATTGTTGCTGTTTAAAGGGAAATGGTTTGGTTGGGGGATGCAACATACATCGGTTGATTGTTGATGTGCCTGAAACTGTGATCTATTTGAGATATTGGTGTGCATGTGTGATGTCTGTAGTGATCTTTTCCTTTTGTTGTCTAAAGAGAGCATTGTGGCTGCCAATGCATGCTTGCAGTTTTACGGATGATTGTGTTATTTCATCAGCTTAATCTTTTTCAACAAGAAATATTGGTTGTCTTGGAAAAGTTGCAATTTCCTGAAATAAAGTTTGGGGCAACTTTGCCGAAGTGTTCAATTATTTGTTGATCATCTCCTTCCCTGTTGCATATAATAAGCTGGCCATATCTAGGGTTATTTAGGTAAACATTTTCTATGAGGTTTAAATTATTACCCTTTTTGAGCCACACTTACTTTTACTATAGACTATCATTCAATTGGGCTGAAGAGTTTTTTTTTTTTTGCCTTGTGATTTTCTTCCTTTATGATATATACAATCTTTTTTCAAGTTCGAACAATGTATTATACATTGGGTATGATTTTTTTTTTAAAATAAATTAACACATATATCAAACCCACAACCACCCATCCGAAACCCTCCCCAACCTCACTCCCTTTGCTATTAGACGTATTATGTGTATCCACATTCAAACGAGTGAAACTGTGATTTATTCATGATAGTTCTTGTATATTGATATCCATTACTAGATGGCAATATGGAATTTGGCAAATTAGTACCAAGTACTTAACGGTTTTCAGTTCCAGGTTTTCTTAGTGTGTGATTGGATGCACTTAACCTTTCTCTTTGGTAGACCTTTAGTCATGAATTTGGAGTGTTTAAATGGATCTATACCCTTTAATTTGATTTCTAGTACCTTGCTTTGATAAAATTTTGGAAAATCAGATGTGCATTAGGAATAGATTCCAAATATTTTTTCATACACTATAGTTAGGACACATGCGCGTGACAGTTGTCACCAGCCACGGCAAAAGCCTTTTTTTAACTTCTCTCTGATGAGGTATATAATCACCTCATTTTGTGGTTCTCCTTATTGCATTTGTTTAGTGTATTTCTTGTATTGTTACCTTTTTTTGGCTGAAGATCTTGCTTTATACTTGGTCTAAGTATTACAGAGCTGCTTTAATTTCTTTCTTTAATTGATGTCTATCCATTACTTTTCATCCTATCCTCTTGATAATCTAACTTAAATTGTTAATTTATATTTCTCATGCAATGCAGGGAGACATTAACATCCATCAGTTCTTCACTGGATATTTGAAAGGGCGATTTGATTTTAAAATGTGGCCTCAGATACTGAAACTGAAAGATTGGCCCCCATCTAATTTATTTGATGAGCGTCTGCCTCGGCATAATGCTGAATTCATTGCATGCTTGCCATTTAAGGAATATACACATCCTCTTAGTGGGTTTTTAAATCTTGCTGTTAAATTTCCCAAGGAAGCTATAAAGCCGGACATGGGTCCCAAGACATATATTGCTTATGGTGTTCAGCAGGAGCTTGGACGTGCAGATTCTGTAACCAAACTTCATTGTGACATGTCTGATGCAGTACGTTTTACTCTATTACAAAATAAATCCCTATATGTAACTGTTTCCTTGATATACCTGCTAATTTAATGGTAGTTAATTCACGTAGAAGGGAACTAGGAAGAAGAAACTGGTGGATTGCTTTATTGCTTTCATTTTTTCTTTAAGGCCTGGATCTCTGTGTGTGCGCGCGTGTCTTTTTTTGGTCTTTCTTTCACTTGGTTTGTTATTAAATATTTTAATGCAGTAATCTTCTGGCTTGTTGTAGTTTTTGATCAAAGATATTGCTAGAGTGGTTTTCTTGTTCCTTGTTAAGATCTTATATTGTGATACTAAGTTCAGTAGGGGTCTAAATCTATGAAATACCGAGTTGGTTCCTATTTCTTTGGGAAGATCCGAGGAGATCTCGGGTTGTCCCTATCATTGTTTAAAAAGGCGCTAGAGGCGTACGCCTCAAGGAGAGCTTCAGATCGAGGCGGTAGTTTTTTTTTTTCAAGGCTTAAGTTTTGAATATTTTAGAGAGGTGTACGCTTTTTTCCATTGAGGTGTTTTCGCCTTAAGGCTATTGAGGCGTGCGTCTCAATGGAAGGCCTGTTTTGAGCCCTTTTTTTTCTTGTTAAAAAAAAGCTAACCCAATGCTCAACATTGGGTTTTATCTTGACAAAAGCAAGCAAAAGATTTTTTTACAAAATTGATTTTTTAATTTCCAATGGGAAAATTATTTGTAGAGAATTTCAAAAGAAGAAAAAATTCTGTATTAACATAAAACAATTAACTTATCTAGTTTGGAGTCTTGAAAGGCCACTTTCAAGAAGAAAAAATAATTTGTAGAGCCTAGGTTTTTAAAATCTTTTTCTTGCTTTTATCAAGATAAAGCCCAATTTTGAGTTTTGGGTTGGCTTTTTTTTTTAACCAAAAAAAAAAAAGGCTTAAAACAGGAACATGCTTTGTACTGAGGTGTACGCCTTAATAGCCTTGAGGCGAAAATGCCCCAAGGCATACGCCTCAATGGAAAAAAGCGTGCGTCTCTCTAAAATATTCAAGGCTTAAGCCTAGGAAAACTACCGCCTTGATCTAAGGGGTGCCTCGAGGCGTATGCCTTGAGCACCTTTTTAAACAATGGTCCCTATGGTCGACTTGTTTTTTTCTTCCTTTATAAAAAGATTCTGGTAATTTATCATCCATTCTCACAGATCCCAATTTAGGATATTTAGTTTATTTTGTTTCCTATTTTCTAGTCATAAGATTATGGAGATATGCAGTCCTGTGGTAATACTCCTTTATATTGGTTTATTTGGCTGATTTCTGAACCAATTAAAAGAGAATTTTTTTTTCTCATTCTTTAGTCCTACAATGTGACTAGTACGATATAATTTGACAAATTGAGGATTGTACATACACATCACATACATGTCACAATTTACCATCTATAAGGTGATTAGCTCTAGTAAGAAGTAAATAACAGTGCACTATTAGTCTAATTTTGGTTACGTATTGTTTTAACTTTGGGTTCTAATTTTTGCATGCTAAGGTTTTGCCATATGGAGTTCTCAGTAATATAGAGGTCTCAGTCCATATGTTAATGACGTATAATTTACTAGCGCATTTGTTAAGCAATTGATGTGATTCTATGCCATAATAGTTATGTGGGCACATCTCATCGTTTTTATGCCATGGAAAGTTATACTGGTCCGTTGCCTCATTCATCAATACACTTTTTGGCTTTTAGTCCTTCAAATGGAAACGTTGCTTATTTTATATATAAATATCTCAGGTCAATGTTCTGACTCACACTGCTGAAGTGACATTTACACCGGAGCAACTTTCTACCATTGAAGACCTGAAAAAGAAACACAATGAGCAAGACCAAAGAGAAATTTTTGGCAGTGGTGTGGCTGGTGATTGTGGGTGGAAGGATACGAAATTTTCTTCGGTAGACTCTCAAAGGAGTGAAGAGGAAAAGTTAGATCAAGATGAAAAATGTGTCAATGTTGAGCAGTTGCTAAATTCTGGAAATAAATTAGAAAGCTTCAAAGCAGCTGAGGGTGGTGCTTTATGGGACATTTTTAGGAGAGAGGATGTTCCCAAGCTGCAAGAATATCTGAAAAAACATTTCAGGGAATTTAGGCACACTTACTGCTGCCCATTACAACAGGTAAATTGCATAGTCTAAAGTAATACGTATTTATGATGAGACCAAAGGTCTTTTAGCTTGCTTTTCATGATTGTACTTGTAATACCTAATTGTATTTGTGGTATTGATTTTTTTTTTGGAGAATTATATTTGATTATCTAAACATCCACTTTTTATTTCATTTCATTTCATTTCATTTTTGTTTTTGATTTTGTTTTTGTTTTTGTTTTTTTGTTTTTTTTGGTTTTTTTGGAGTTTTATGATGTTATTTTATTTCCTTACCATGCAAGCCTTATATGAGGCGTTTGATTTGAATCTCTACTAAATTATAAAGGCGATTTGCTTTGCAAGGCAACATGCTGAACGTTGTCTTGATTACTGAGTTTGAAGTGTATAACCACACTAAGTCTTATTGAGGATGAATAGACTTGTTCTTTTGAAATAGGTGAGAATATCTTGATGCTTCTGAAATAATCAGCAATTATTATTTAATGTGTTTCATCTTTCTTTAGTTCAAAAAAAAAAAAAAAAAAGAAAAAAAATAAAAAAAAGAAATAGTAATAATAAAAAAAATGGAAGACATGTTTTTCCATCTTGCTTATTATGCTCTTAACTGTTTTGCCTTCAGAGTTATATGCTCTGATTGGTCACCAATTTGTTTGACTAAAAAAGTTCTACGTTCTTATGTAGGAATTCTTGTATTTCATTGTTTGTTGTTTGTTTTTATGCAATAGGTTATTCACCCTATTCATGATCAGACCATGTATTTGACTATGGAGCACAAAAGGAAGCTTAAGGAAGAATATGGTTAGTTCATTGTGGAGCAATCCATAAAGATCAGTTGGATTCCTTTCTGTTGTCGATTTTACATACTTGAATGCCATCTTATAGGGATTGAACCATGGTCCTTTGTGCAAAAACTTGGAGATGCTGTCTTCATACCTGCTGGCTGTCCTCATCAAGTTAGAAACTTGAAGGTAATTGTCGATTAAAAGCCAATTTCCCTCTTGTTTATTTTTTTAAACTTTATGCTGTTCTTTTGATATATTCCTTCTTGTTTTCTGTACCGAAGTTATTTCCTCAGTTGATTAGCATAGGTGCTTCAAAACTACTAAATTTTTTGATCTTGCATTTTGAACTAGTCATCAAAAAGGTCGTGAAGGCTTTCTTTATATGTTCTATTGCAATAAGTAAAAACTTATTGCGTTCATTGTGAAATAATCCAATTTATTAATTTGAATACTATGCAGGTATAAGTTGCATGGATTAGGGAATAACGTATATACTTGTTTGGAATTTGCTATGTGTATTTGCAAAAAAAAAAAAAAAAAAAGCAGTGATTATGACCTTAATTTTATTAGATGCTCACATCCAGTATTTTTTTTCGATTTAAATCCATAATCTCCTTGAAGATATTAACATGGTTTAGATTTTGGCTTCAGGCATATATAGTTGTGTAAACTTTTAAAGAGATATTCAATTTTTATACCTTCTATTTTAGGTTTATTCAAAAACTATTATTTTCGGCTTTTGATTTCATTGAATGTATACTTTAAGATGAGATTTAGTATTTAAATCTATACCTTACCTCGGTCATTAATTTTTTTTGACCTTAAAACATGATTTTAAATGGCAGAAAAGGTGAGGCATAAGCCTCGAGGCAAATCAAGGCATAAGCCTCAAATGTAAAAAAAATCATCAAATTGAATAAAATTCATAAATATGCCATAACAAACAAAACATGCTTGGTTCATGCTATAACAAACAAAACATGAAGCAATTGAAGTCTAAAGCCCTCAAAAATTGAAGTTTCAACCATCATCATAAAAAGAAATGCTATTGCCATATAGCATACAATTTTATTTTTTTTTAGAAAACAAAATAACTATTAGACCAAACAAAATAACTATCGTGAAAACATAAGTAAAATGATTCTTGAACAAACATTCAGTAAACCAAATGAATCAGAGCAAAAAAAAAAAAAAAAAAAATGAAAACAACAAAAGTAAACTAAATGAATAAAAATTTAAAAAACACAAACAATTTGCTTTCTTTATAGTTTATACAAGATTATATTTTTTAAAACTCTTATTTCTATGCAACATTCATTATTGCAGTAGCTACAAGAAAAAAAAAAACTACAGTAAAAAATAAAAGAAAAGGAAAACAATACAGAGCGAGGACTGAGTGAGAAGGTCGGAATTTGGAGTTGGTTGTCGTCGGTGGGTTGTCACTCGATCGTAGGTTGTTGGTCGTTGCTCAGAGGGGAGTGGGCTTGGAAGTTGCAGGGGTTGATGATGAAGAGAGTCTTGATGACGAAGATGGGGTGTTGTTGATGTAAGTGTCGAAGAAGAAGGTGGTAGACTTAGGTTTTTAACATGCATTTTCATGTTTTTATCAGATTAAAGCCCAATTTTAGTATTGGGTTGGCTTTCTTTAACCGAAAAAAAAGAAAAAAAGGAAAATTTTGGGTTGAAACAGGCCTAAACTTGCCTTCAATTTGAGGCTCGCGGCTCAAGGCTTAAGCTTCAATGAAAAAAGGCGTATGTCTCTCCTAAGACATTCAAGGCTTAATCCTTGAAATGTTGATTTATTGCCTCGACCTGAGGCGTGCCTTGAGGCGTACACCTCAAACACCTTTTTAAACCATGCTTGAAATAATCAAATTATCCTTGAATAAAAGAGAAAAATAAAACTTTCAAACATAAAAAGAAAAAAAAAAGAAAACGAAATAGAACACCAAAAACCCATTTTGAGTTAACATTTTTGAGATCAAAACTCTTTCTTTAAATTGTTTTTATTTTTTTTTATTTTTCTATTTGAGGGTATTTGGGGAAATTTTTGGGATTAAATTTAAGGTTGAATGGGAAAAAGTATAAATTTATATATTAAATTTGATATGAAGATACACATTCGATGAGATTAAAAACTGAAGGTATAATGTTTAAATAAAACCTCAAATACAGGGTATAAAAAGTTAAATAAGTCATTTTTGAAAGTAACATCCCTGTTTATTGTTTATGATATAGTTTTTCTTGTAAGGCTGTTCCTACTTATTTATTTATTTTTTTCTATGAAAAGCAAAAAGCTAAATAAGGTAAGTTAATTTCCTTTCCATGAGTTTGAATACTTGTTTGATGCTAATTGTAGCTCAGAAAGGTTGTTGCTTAATTTCATGGAATTTGCCAGAAGAAAAAAGAATTATTGATGAAGACATTGTTGTGGGATTTGTTGAAATTTGGGTGTCTTATTTTGGGAGCTTTTAAAAACTGGGCAAAGTGGTTAAAGAAAACTTAAAGGTTTGTACATATGGGTTGCAGGTGGATTCCAAGAAATATTGAATATCTTGGAATAACTTATAAGTTAGACTATTGATGAATATATGCACGAGTTTATGGAAATTATGTTTGAAGTGGATTGGCAAAGTTATAGTAAAATATACCTTGTAGTCAAATGGATAAAGTTTGGGTACACATGACCCTTGAATTATAGCTTTAGCCCTGTTTTGGTTCTTGACATTTACTTTTGGATAGCATGCTACGCTAATCTATCTAGAAATCTTACTAGTAGCCCCTTAATCAAAGAAGATTTGAAAAGGAAAGCATAGAGAACAAGCGTGATGGTGGCTATGGCCTATGGGAGGTAGAAGCAACTTGAGATTGATCATCTAAAGTTGTTGGTACATATCGTCTTGTATTTTTATGGTCTAATTATATTCACATTCTTCTTCTTTGATAGAGTTTTATATTAGCTTAATCATTGTGCTTTATGGGGTTCGCATTAAAAGGAATTGGAACTATTTTGTTTGAAAGGGAAAAAAAAAAAAAAAGAGAAATAAAAGGTTTATAAGCTATTCTTGTTCA
This sequence comes from Artocarpus hirsutus, assembly GCA_946598075.1. Classification (NCBI taxonomy): domain Eukaryota; kingdom Viridiplantae; phylum Streptophyta; class Magnoliopsida; order Rosales; family Moraceae; genus Artocarpus; species Artocarpus hirsutus. The sequence goes on from CAMOHE010051361.1 coordinate 11,638, forward strand.
CAACCATTCTCTAAACATTTCTTAGCATGTGATTTTCCTTCAAAAATGTCTTGGGGACCTTGCTTTTAGAGATTTGTGAGGGTCGGTGGGTCACCATCCATGAAGATTGTTGCTGCGACCTAAAGGAAGTGATAGGGAGACTAAAATTCCATTGTCATTAAAGGGCAAGACCAAGACTAGCCAGACCGACTCGACTCAATTTATACTCTAAAATAACACAAGAACTTGTAGTGTGTTATTCCTCCCTCGAGGTGTTTTTGAGAAATCATTTCTCAAGTTAAGTTGATAGAAGCTACCTTTTATCTCCTTTTCTTGATCTGGGACCAAGATAGTTTTACAAATTGGAAATTAGATTTTTGTCGTTGTATGAATGATAAAGAAGTTTCCTAAATGTGCTTGATTGTTGGCTATTCTTAAAAATTTCTTAACTCAGCAACACTGAGTAATAGGATGTAGTCTTCTAGAGGTTTTTCACACTGATCATACCTCTATGCTTTTATTAGTACTAAAAATTCCCTTAAACCATCCTTTTTGATTTTGAAATTTAATGCCTCAATTAGAACATTAGTGTTTTCTTGGTTGGTCTTTCATGTGAAGATCGATACTTTTGATCTAGTGTAATTAGAAAAAGTTCATATAGCTCCTTTTTGGTCTTATGTAAAACAAATCGAAAACTTGTTGACCAATTGTTTTTGCATCGTGTTGCAGCTAACTTCTTAATGATAAAGGCCCTTTGGGAAATTGTATACCATTTTTTGTGCGTGCTTGGGACTCTACTTTGGGATTTTATCCATACCATCTCTTCCAATCTTCTTTAACCAAGTATAGAAAATGTGATCTTTATACATCCAAGTATAAGACACACCGCCTATGGAACTGTCTGATGCAACCGTGCATGCTTTAAATGGCTTATGGTTAGGTGGCAAGTACAATATGGGGTCATCAATTACTACCTTGTTATAGGTTGTGAAAGTCTCTTTGACACTTTTCCAATCAACACACTGCCATGATTGCCATTGAGGCAAAGTGAGCAGGCTTCAATTGCTACATACCAATATATGTTCTGTTAGTATGGGGGAAAAAGCCTATTTAAATGTTTGCTTTTTAACAATAATTTTGAAAATAAGTTGAGATAGGTTTTATGGTTTAAGCAATTGCCTAGAGCCTAGTTTTGAAGGTTTGCTAATCTATGATCTTGAAAGGAATTTGTCAAAGTCAAAGAGATCACACATTGTTGGAAAAGTCAGAACATTGGTTGTATAAGTTGTTGACATTGTTACAAATAAGATAAAGGACCAACGAAAACTTTGGAAATTTTTTGGAATAGAAGTTGCAAGGTCCAATTATGGAATTTCATTTGTCAAACGTGATACATTTAAGAACTCTCAAGGGAGGCATATTGGAAGTAGGCCAAGTGGCCGTTAAATTGAGAGCAATGACAAACTAGTTGATAAGAAGGGTGATAAAAATAGAAATTGAGGAATGCATCATTGACTTGTTGGAATGCCTCTCATGTGCTGAATTGGATCTTGCTTATGGTAATGTGGTAAGCAAATGTAGCCTCATTTGGGGGTTGTTCATCGAATTTTTAGGTACTTAGAAGGTTGCCTAGTAAAGGATTGTTGTGTTGGTTATATTGAGATCTCAAGGTTGAGTTCTATACATATGCAAATTTTCCGGAGGAATCTTTGACCAACATTTCACCAATGAGTATTGTACATTTCTTGGTGGAAACCTTGTTACTAGGTGAAGCAAAATGCAATCAGTGGTTGCTTGGTATAAGGTAGAGGCATAATTAAAATGAAAACTTCAATGATGCTCTATTGTGACAACAAGGTAACAATTATAAATGCTTATAATCCAGTCCATGACTGGACCAAACATGAGAAGATTGGTAGACATTTCATCAAAGGAAAAGTCGAATAAGGTCTAATTTGTAGTCCTTATGTGCCATCCTTACTGCGCCTTATGTGCCGTGCTCAAAGCAGGTGGTACATGTTCTCAAAAGGACTTGGTAACGCCCACTTAATGTTCATCAATTCATGACCTGGAATGAGGGTGAGCATTTGAAAGAACTAACTTAGAAACTCACGACATATTAAAGTTTTAGAGTGGAAATCTTATGTATAAAATAAGAGTGTATCAAGCCATAATAGAGATAATTTGGTTAATATGTGATATTTTTTTTTCCCTTTATGCTCCAAGTTTTCCTTTTTCAGTTTAGTGAATTCTATTGTTTATAAGTAGTGTTATTGTACACAATAATTGTGAGTGAATGCAATTATTTTTCTCCTAATCTTTAGCCTTAAAAACTTCACTTATATGTATTATTGGGGTTAATTCAACCATAAAGAGACTTTGTGAATGCATTTTTACTTTGGACTTTGCCGAATGATATTCACTACACAAATTCTCTCTAGTCTAAGTGGTGCTGTATTCTGGGCATTAAACTCCTAGTGTGCAAGGCTATATGCCTATCTCCTCACTGAAAGTATGTAGCTCATAACTAAGAAATCTTCCTTTTAGTCACGCTCAATTGCATAGAACCTGCTTTGTACTTTCCAGCCTCTTTCATGTGTGCTCGCTACCACTCTCTTGCTCTTTTTATGTAGCTCGTTCCCGAAAGGACTAATGACTATCTGTAGAGTCCAAGATTTTCCAACCCCATCTAAACAAAAGGATAAGTGTGTTAACAAATTTAAATTTCAGGGACAATTTGTGGTTTTCCCAAAATTTACCCCTGAATAATATTGAAGGTTATGCTTCTTAACTCCTTCAGTCCTAGTACTCATTAATTGTTTTGACATGTTTACTTTACATGAAAGAGAGAGGAGTGTTTTTGTGTCCTATCTATTCAAGTGTTTGGTTACAAAAGTACTAGTTTTACGGGGCTTACACACTGTAGGGAGGGCATTTTGGTTGTAGTACTCTTACTCTTCTTCGTATTGTTATGAACATAATAAATTCACTGTTGGTAAAAGAGTTTGACACGGTAAATTAATTTTTTTGAGGTACACGGTAAATTATTTATATAGCTGATATGGATTACTTTTCTCTCTTTTATATTTTTATTTTAATAACAACATAGAGAAGGGATGGATCTATGTTTTTAATCCTTCCTTGCTATGACTGATCTGAATTCAATTTGTTGCATACATACAAATGAACTGTTTATCCTTGAGAATGTGAAAACATAATGCTGTTATTATGTGCTGCTTTTTCCAGTCCTGCATAAAGGTCGCACTTGACTTTGTCTCACCTGAAAATGTTGGTGAGTGCATTCGATTGACGGAAGAATTTCGAACACTCCCCTCCAGTCACAGGGCTAAGGAGGACAAACTAGAGGTACGTCATTTTTTACAGATTTGCATGTTCAGATATTATATTAGCATATTTGGGTCATTGTTCTTGTGGACAGTTGTGCTGCGTTGGTGGCTAACATTTAGATTTGTCATTCATATGCAATCAGACCATATTATAACACATGATATGTACCCCTTTCCAAAGGGACTAACTGCTGAGACTTTGTCATTCGTAAATTGCATGATGCAAGGCAATATCCTTGAGGAGAATCTGTTTATAATTTTCTTTAAAAATTTTATTATGCATTCTTGGAACAGGTGAAAAAGATGGCCCTTTATGCGATGAAGGAAGCTGTTGTAACTTTGGATCCAACAGAGGAAGCTGTTGAGCCAACGAAGAAAGGTGTGGGAACTTTGGATCAAAAAGCAAGGTTAGTGATTAGAACTTTTGCTACCTGTGCTAGAGGGCTTGTCTCAAGTTCTCAAATGTCCATGTCTTAAATAGACTGCAGTAGTTTTTGGGTTGTATGCCTTTCCAACCAATGAATTGGTTTTCGAGGCATGCGTTGACAAGTTTGGATTCAGGGAAGCTTTCTAGCTTGCTTTTCCTTCTATGATGCCTTTTCCACAAGTAGTTTTGCTGAAAAACCCATTTTAACTTGAACTAACTGTATTGGCTATTGATGTTTGAGTGTGTCATTCACTAATTGACGGACGTAAAAGAAAACACAAGAAAGCTTTTGCTTTAGCTTGATAATACAATTTAGTTGAATTTTGGACAACATAACTCTGGCTATTTTTGCTGCATTCTATTTTGGAATATCCCAAGTAAGTCTGATGTCTGTTTCTTTTTCAGGCCCAAGCGAAGGTCGTCTAAGCAAAAGAAGCCCTAACTATGTTCAACCAAATAATTTATCAAACTTACCAACTGGGTATACCTTTTGTTTTGGCGTGGTGTATATCCTTTTTGTAGAAACCATCTTCCCTACTATCCGCGTGTAGCTGCTGCTCTCTGTTTTTGCCTGCTAGTCTGGAGAGTTTAGCACTGATATATTGAAAGGATAGCCTGTTTGTAAGAACTTCCTTTTGTACATACACTTTGAAGCAATGTAATTCCAAGAAATGCTATGAAAGGATTTAATTAGCCGTATCGGAAGTTCTCGTATTATTTTTATCATTTTTTAATTCCCATTTTGTTAATTTTCAGTGCCTATGGTCATTTTTTTGCACCGAGTGTTGTTTGTGGTTGAATAGAGTTAGCTAGAGTAAATTCTTATTTCTGCTTATGTAATGGATTCAATGTGATAGACGACAACGATACATGTTATAGATCCACCGAAATACCTTCTTAAACATAATATTTTTTACACAAATTTAACAGTCGATTTGGATGCTATTATTGGTTTAGTGTATGTTTGGATTTTTTCCTTAGGATAGCACGCAGCTAGGATTTGTATGTTTTTGCTTCCACAAGTGAAGATCATATATACACTTTTTAATGACTGCAAATGCTACATCTCTTATTAATAGTAAGACTTTTTTTTTTTGGTACAATATATAAGACTTTTTGGTCCATTAGATTTGGATCCTACAGTTAAAAGAGAACAAGCTCGCCATTTGTACACTGAGTTCAAACACATAATTAAAAAAATAAAAACCAAAAATTGAAAAAATAAACTGAAAACGAAGAAAGCCATTGTTGCAGTGACCTGGACAAAAATTAAATCTGGACAAAAAACCCCACCACTGAGGGTGGTTTTGGGAACTTGAAATACTCAAGTCTCGGAGGCACGGCAACTGTGGCGACCCTAGCTCACAACGTCGTTACTTGATGACAACACTAGCCAAAGAACAGAGGTGATGACGACACTAGCCAAAGAACAGAGGTCCCAACCGCACAACTTGCATTCCTCCCAAGCGCACCTGTTCTTCGATGCCCGTCTCCGACCTCAAGGTCGTTTGTTAGGTATGTGACCTCTTTCTCGTTGTCTGTAACATCCATTATTTTAAATGGGTATTAATTATATTCAATTTAACTATTAGTGTGCTAATATGAATTTTGTAAAACTTTATTTTATCACAAATATGTCTAATTATACTTATTTTATCAACTTTAGATTTTTTAAAATTTTAATACACCTATTTAGTGAAATTACCAAAATGCTCTCATTATTTTACTTACTACGAAAATGTTGAATGACATTTTCTTCCAATCTGACCGTGGAGAACAACTAGAGACAGTTCTTCTCTAATTTCTCCTCTTCCTCCCTTAACCCATCCCCCACATCTTTTCTCTCCCTGTTTCTTTTTATTTTTCTTTTCCTTCTTTCCTTTTCTTCTTCCCCTGCTTCTCCATATCCTTTTTTTTTCTTCTTTCTTCATTACCTTCTTCCTTTGTTTCTTCTTTCTTCCATAGCAGCCCAAAACAGAGAAAAACCCAAAGAAACCAATGCAAAGACTAGAACCGATCCCAATTTCGTCCAAAATTCACAAAACTGACCTCACATGAACCCATAGAGCAAGGAAACGAGAGGATTTTCAAGATCAAAGAACGTTTTGAGCTAAGTTTTGAGGCTAGATTTTCAAAGTTTCAACTTTGATTTAAATTATGATTTTAGTATAAACATTGTTAGAAATTAGTTTTGGATGATTGTGGATGATTATACATCGTTTTTAGCTTAGAAACATGATTAGAAACTTGATTTTTAGGTCAAAATGGGTGGAAAACTCAATAGTCGTTTCTGGCCATTTTTCCAGGTGAAAAATGACACCTGCAGGCCAAAAACGACCAAGAGCAAGAGCAAGAGCAAAAAAAAAAAAAAAAAAAAGACAAGGCATGGGGAAGTTTTCCCTTAGAAAAAATGACATGTAGTTTTCCCATGGTAGAAAATAAAAATTCATTTAAAATTTTATTTAAATTCTATAAATTTTGTAGATTTTGTGAAAAATTAAAGTTTTTAATTATTTTACTTTTAAACAATTTAGAAATTTAATTATATGTTTTAAAAATCAATTTTAATGTGATTTATACTAAATAAAAATTTGGTTTTAATTTCTAATAAATAAAATTATATTCTGGAAATTAATATCCTTATTTGGAGCATATTAATTGTAAGGCACACCACTAAAATAAATTAACATAATTAGGGAATTGGTATTTAAGTTTAATTTATGATTTTACTTTATATGCTTAGCGTAAATGCGTATTCGGAGCATACGTGGTGAGAGTAGTTTAGAAGTTATTAGTAAATTTATTTTTCAAAGAAGTAGGATTTCTTATCCTTCTTTAATAGCTATGATTTAAATTGCTTTTGTCATAGAAATAGATATTTTTATGAAAAATATGTTTAAATATTATTGCTTTATGAAAATGGATTTCTTAGTAGATAATTTGATAAAAATATATGCACAAGTAGATATGAAAAACTTGACATTATAGGAAAAATAATTGTCAAATAAGATTTTGACTCGAAATCATAAATTTTGAATATTGATTAATTGAAAATATTGTTATAGAGTAGAAACAACTCTAGACAGTTAGATATGTGAAAAGAGAGCCTTAGAGGACAAGTTATGAAGATATAACCTTGAAGGTAGAGCCCTAAACCTTGGCCGAGGCACTCCATGAATGGGTGATTGGAAGACAAGATATTTGATATGTTGATAAGTATAATATATGAAACCAATTGCGAAAAAGAAATTATGATAAATCGATGTGTTGAGTTTATTATGAATTTATGATCGCATTGTTTTAAAATTCTAAGTTTTATTAAAATAAATCTCACTAGGCCTTTTGTTCATTTTTCTATTGTTTTAAAATTTCCTTTCCAGGTTATGCAGATCAAATAAGATATAAATTAAATTCAAAGTTCTTCAATGATGATAACTGCTCACGGTTATATGAGGTATAAATTGAATAAGGTTATTTATTTTGTATGTGTTGTATGTCAATTGTACTATATAAATTATTCCGATATTGGTTTTCTATAATTGCTATTATCTGTTAAAAAAATATACTCTTAAACAGTTTTGTTATTTATGGTCTTTTAAGCCCTCGTGAGACAATAGTTTTCATTGACATTATTATTTACGAATCGATTCTACTTTAATACTTTAATTTAATTTAATTTAATTTAATTTTAATTATTTTTAATAGTCATGGCCCCGCTTTCGGGTTGTGACATCATCCTTGATCTGGAAAAACATAATGGGTTGCAACGATTTGCAGCAACAGGGGTGACCACCTGGGTTGTGATTCCCTCAAGGTCGCGTGGAGATGGTGTTGCCGGATTTGATCAGAGTTGGTGATGGCAATGAAGCCATGAGCTGAGTTTGAGTATTGCTTCTTGATTTTGAGGAAAAATTTATGCCCAAAAAAACATGCCTCCAGGGTAAACAGACAGATCTAATTTATTTTAAGTCAGATTGGAAATAAAAAAAAATGATAGGGTGAAGTTGGTTTTATGATTGTTTGTGTGAGACTTAGATTTTATGTCATTGAACTTTAATCTAACAGTCCAAAAATAAAAGAGAAATAAAAATAGTACAAGTTCTTATCAATATGACTTTTTAAAAGGGTCTTATCATAGTCTTTCTCGTAACTAATCAAATTGATAAGATTGGATATCAACCTTTTTTTTGGGCTAATTTGGGATTGAATTCAAATTTAAATGGGCAAAGCAAATACAAATAATTTCGCTTGCATATACTTGGTTTGTTTGTTTTGTTTGTTTGGTTGTTTGTTGGTTTTTTTTTTTTTCTTTTTTTTTTTTTTTTTTGATATGATTGCATATAGAAATTAACAGTTGAGAAGTCAGCAATCTAATAGACGTAAAAAATATGCAAGTAAATTACGAAAATTTCCCTCTGTTTTCAGTTCTTTTTTAAGAAGTCTTGTTTTTGAAAATTTCGATTCAATACCATGTCATTTGGTATAATATATATACATACATGTATACATACATATATATATGTATATGTATGTGTGTGTGTTGCAATATGTGTGTGTAATATATCCTTCCCTTGTCAAGGATAGGATTGGGGAGAATACAATAGAATGTTATATTCACAATTTTTAAATCGTTGGAATACTGTAGAACATTTATGCCCAAGCAAGTAGCAATGCATTTGTATGGGGGCTGTAACATTTTTTTTTTCCATTATCATATCAACAGAAAGAAATAAAAAATGAAAGGATTAATTATAAAAATTCCCCTTAAATTATAGCCTTTTAAAATTTTTCCCTCGGAACAACATAATATTTGTTTCTCTTGAAATATGAATTATTAACAAATATAGTCCTACTGTTAGAATTTTAACGGAAAACTGACAATTGATAGGAGTATATTGATAATTCTAGATATAAAAATAACCGTAAAAATTAAAACTATAATAAAAATAGCCTTTACTGATGATTAAAAAAACAATTAAAACAATTATACCATTGGAATCTTTTTTTCAATATACCAAAATTTTCTTCAAATTTTTATTTTTTTTCACACTCACAAAGTAGTTTGAAATTTTAAAAGTTATATATATTAGTGAAATGAAAAAGAATATAACATAAATATATAACAAAAAAATATAACACAAAATTTTTCAAGAGAAAAAACTTTGACAGGTACTAATAAAATTTCTTTCATATTTTTCAAGTTCTTATTAGTATTTAAACCTTTTAAAATCTCAAAATGATTTTTGGGTGTGAAAAAAGTTAATAAAGTTCTAAAGAAAATTTTAGTATATCGAAAAAAAGGAATCCAGATAGTAATATGTTTTTGATTGATTTTTTCATTTTAAATCATCAACAAAGACTAATTTATTATACTTTTAATTTTTTTTGTCGTTTTTATAATTAGGATTACCAAAATGTCCTTAATTTTAAAATTTTTTGACAATTTACCATTAAAATTCTAATAGAAGGATTATTTTTGTTAACAATTTATACTTCAGGGGGAACGGATGTTATGTTTTAAAACTCGAGGGTAAAGTATTATAAATGTTATAGTTTAGAGGGAGTTTTTTATAACTAAAAATCTTGAAAATCTGGTCTAGCTGAGATTGGGCAAGAAGAAAAAGTTTTAAGACCTTGCCAAATGAAACACATGCGTCACTAATAAGCATGAAGGTAAACTCAAAAGTTGATGCTCAAAATAACGTCATGTTGTCTCTTAAATTAAAAATTTGCACCACACATTGATAGATGTATCAATTTTGAACAAGCAAATAAAATCATTGTCTTAAAAGAATGATTAGATACTTTATAAAGGAAATAAAAATGATAGTAAATACTATTTTTTCAAAAGTTATTGAAGTAAATAACATGTTTTAAAAATATTTATAGTAAATAATAGTAAATAAACAATTTACTCCATAAAAATATTTCTTATTTATTTATTTTTTTGTTATATGTTAATTTCACTAACAAGAGGGTAATGTTTGGACACATCTCAAAACTTTTAATTTTAAGTTTGGAAAGTAATATGAATTTATTGTCCTGCCCAAATTCTTTTTTCTTGTTTTTAATGAATGGGGATGGACAACATGCATCAAGAAGTTCAGGCACATCCTAATTTAGTTGCCATCCATATGAATAAACTATCTCAAAACAAGTTTCCTACTCAATATTATTAAAATAAAAAGGGTTTTTGCACTTACACTCCTGAACTTTGGGGTCATACCTATTTTATCTCCTAAACTTTAAAAGTCCTTACCTTATTACTTAAACTTTGAATTTTCTCTTACTTTGCTCCCTCCGTTCCATTTTCCATCAAAAGCATAAAAAAAATAGCACATGCCATTGTGTGTGAATTCTATAGGGTAAAATCGTAATTGAACTTTGGATTATTTATCTATGTCCCTTTAAACTTTAGAGTTGCCTTCACTTTGCCTTTAAACTTTTCAAAGGCTCCTACTTTATTACTCTAAACTTTGAATTTCTTTCATTTTGCTCAAAATACCATTGGTTACTTGCCCAATTTCTAATTTCTCATAAACCAGATAAATCACATCACAATTTCAATTTTATTATAACCTGTGTGTCAATATCCATGTAAATATCGATACTTTTATTTTACAGAAACACCAATATCAATGAAAATTGACGTAAAATAAGAAAATTCAAAGTTGTTCAATAATTGAAATAGGTTGTTGGTTTAAACGATGTTGATACAAAGACATGAAAATTGAGTAGGTTTTTTTTTTTTTTTTGAAAGGCTACATCAAAAAAGTAAATTAAAAAGAGATGAGTTTTATTACATTCAAAAGAAAATTAAAAAAAAAAATAAAAAGTTCAATATTTTTCGTGATATTTTGTTGATATTTTTGCAAAATTCCATGATATTTTATCATATTACACTGTGCTTTTTATAGAAATTGGTACTTCCACGAAAATGCTAACACGTAAAGATATTTTCAAGAAAATTTCCGAATGCAAATATTTTACTTTATTTCTATATTAGTGTGTCCAAAATATGAGAAAATTTAAAAAGGAATATTGATAAAAAAGTTGACTTTTCAAATCTTGAACGAGTTTTAATCGTGTTGAAGCAGAGAAGAAAAATGTATACAGGCTTGTTTGGGATAACTTGTGCTTTTGTTTTTATGCAATAGAAGAGTAGAAGTATAAGCTAGAGCATTTTAATTAATGTTTGGATAATACATGAATTTTTTTTTTTATTTTTAAAGAGCTCTTGAACCTGCTTGCTTAAATAAATCAAAAGCACTTATTGTTATAAAAAAGTAATATGATATAAGGATATCCATAGAATTTACAATTTATGATTCACAAATATAAGGTTAAAAAAGTAAATAAAAAAGATTTTCATAAGAAATTTTTTTATTAGCACCAAGGAGATAGCTTGCTCCAAATGTGTTCATAAAAGTTGAAAGCCTAAACAACATGTCCATCCAAACAGGCTCCAAATTAACTTTGAGTAAGCCGAAAGCATCATATTTTAAGCTATTCCAAGGGTGTCCTATAAGGTGGGAACTTTTTAAAGTTTAGGGGGCAAATAGTGGCAAAGTGGAGATGACTCTAAAGTTTAAGGGGCAAAGTGAGAGGCAACTTTTTTTTTAGGGGGTTAAAATGGGGGTGACTAAAAATTCAATTACAATTTTACCTTAATAGAACCCACACGAGCACACATGCTAATTTTTCGTTTGCTTTTGATGGCAAATAAAATGGAGATGGAAAGTGGGAGAAATTCAAAGATTAACGTAGTAAGATGAGAATTTTAAAAATTCAAGGGCCAAAATGTGAGAGTCCCCAAAATTCAGAAGCACGAGTGTAAACAACCCAAAAGAAAAAGATGCTAAAGTCCTTAAAAAAAACAAAAAAAGATTTTAAAGTCATTGAACATTTTTCAATCCAAAAAACAAAGTGAACAAACGAATTGAGAAGGCTTAAAAGAAAACTAAGCATTTGTTCGGAAACCTAGTTGCAACCAACAGTTTTAGTTCAAACTAAAACTCTTGTTTGACCTGTTTATGAGACCATAAAAGTGTACATTTTCAAGCTAAAATCATTTATTTATGCTTTCATTTTTCGTTAAATCCTATAATTAATAACATTTTTGTATTAATTAGTATTTTTGTGTCTTAGTATGAAAATATATTTAACAATATATTTTTAGTGTGTTTTTATGTTTAGCAATATTTTTGAAAAGTTTTAGAGTCATTTCTGTGTGTTTAATAATTGTTTAGTTCGTAAATAATTAAAATTGTAAAAGTAATATGTAATAATTTTATTTTGAGTCTTAAAGTGTTTGTAAATAAGTCTTAAATTTGTAAATATGTTCTATTATATGTTTAGAAGTTTTTAAAAATATTTCAAGTCTTAATACTATATCTTTTAAGGTTTGTTAATTTTAGAAGTTTTAATTTATTTTATGTGTTTTGCGAGTTTTATTGTAAAATAAATATTTTAAAAATTATTGTAAATATTTAATTTTTAAAATAATTAATTTTGGTATTTTTGTTAATTCTAGATTAAGACGCAAAATGGGCGAAAAGGATCTCAAATGCACAAAAAATAAAAATGAAATTAAATTTTCAGAAGAGAGGACACGTGGCACATCATGGGCCATCAGATCAAGCCGCAAATTCATTCTAGGCCATTGGATTTCCTGCTGCACCCAGATCGCGTGCTCTAGCTCCCTCGTGCATGCTCTTCGGCCACCATGAGATCAGAGTACTTTGACTGATCCAACAGTCTAAAGGCATGCGTTTACTTTTCTCCGTGAAGACTTAATCTCAATCGCGTATTTAGCTTAGGCCTACGACTTGGGTTGGCAATTTGTGTTCGTGTGTCGTGTTCGTGCCAACATGTTTACAATACGACATGATTAGACTAAACATAAACACAACACGATTAAGAAACATGCTTAAAATACAAACACGAACACGACCCGCTTACAACACTTATAACACTACACAACTATAAAATATTTACTATATAATTTTTTTATTATATAAATTTTTTAAAACTTTTGACTTACAAAATTTTAAAAAATAAATTTTTTTTATAATTTTAACTATAGACTAAAAGGCCTTCATTAGTGTAAAAAATGTAACAATATTTTCCAATCTTTAAATTTTAAAGAGCCAAGATTGGACAAAGCTATAGAAAGCTTCATCGGCAATGCATTTGAAAGAGAGAAACCAGTAGTGTTTATATAGAGAACAATGAGAGAAAGGCTCTTGTTTCCTTTCGATGTGGAACTCTTGGTAGCTAAAAGTTTCAAACCACAAAACCACAATAAGAATGTTAAAAGCCCATATTTGACATCAAATATTCAATTAGCAAGGTGGTGGGTTGGCGGCATATACAATGATGCATACCTCATCAAGTGCAAGGTTTAAATCTTTGCACCTGCAAAAACATGAAATTTTTTATTTTAAGTTTAAATGTGCTATAAAAAGGTGGGCTTTATGGCCATTTCTTCTTTCCTCCTTCTTTTGTCTTTTCCTTTTTTTTTTTTTGGTGAATGTCTTTTCCTTTCTTAAATGCTGAGTCTTTGACTCAACTATATCTGCTTTTAGGAGGAGATGCTGTTAGACCACTCATCTGATCCCACTTTTAGTTTTTAAATAATACCTAAATTAGCGTAAAAAGTTTAGTAAGGTAGAGAGATAATCTTATATAGTTAATACTCTCTTATGATTTTTAAATCTCTTTTTGTAATGTTTATATTTTTTTGGAATGAATTATATTTTTTCAAGTTTTTAATAATTATTGTTAGATTGTTATGCTGTCTATTTATACATAAATTCAGTCATGCTTTGTTTATGTAATTTAATTGTATTACGTAATTAACATTAATAATAAGAAAATAATGCTTAATTTTATGGATTGTCTTTCACTACAATATGACTTGTTATGTCGTTAAGTTTAAATATTTCATAAGATAAGGTTCTGCTGAAATTAACGTAAAACTTTATTTCATTTAAATATAATAATTTTGATTTGTTATTATTTTTATCTTAAAATTATGTTAATTACAATTGTAGTGATAGCGGTTATAGTTTTCATAATTAGTGCACCAGTGAGAGGTAATTATTTTGCTATGTTTTATAGGAAAATCTTGACTGCACTATAGCTTACTAGATTGTTACTTTAGGTTGACTTGTAAAATAAGCAAAAGTGCTTGCAATTAACGAGAAAAGATATAACTATTCAATTGCTTTAGATAATTTATAATTAAAGTTAAAATTTCATACTAGTCATGAAACATACAAGAAATTCTCGAAGCTTTATAGTTTTAAATTGTATGTTTTAAAATCTTATTTTAAAATTTTCAAAAATATTTGTCTACTTTTAATTTTTGTTTGTAAAAAACCTTCGTCATTTTAAACTGAAAATATTCAATCTTTCAAGAACCCAACTCCTTATGGATACGACAACCTTCTATACTACAAACGTTATTGTTTAGAGAATCATTTTAGACGAAACAACACCCATCATCAGTTAGAACTATAAATTGCGGTTCAAACCAATTGGAGCCAACACTTTCTCTAACTTACTAAACACAAGATCAAAGTTTGAACTTCAAACTATTTTTTTTTTTTGTTCTAACCACTTTTCGTAATGGACGTTTAAAAAAAAGTGCTCAAACAATCTTCTCCTAGTTAAGAAGTCCTTATAAAACCCTTGTAAGGGAAAACTTGAAAGCAGAAATCCAAGCATGGTTGTTGCCTTCAGGTATAGTTCAAAAAAGAAAAAAATCCAAGCATGGTAAAAAAGAGTATATGAATGGAAGACATATCATGAGTAAGATAACCAAGCATTGAGCATTGAACCACCGTGGGAAATACTAAGAGTCAAGAGCCATAGACGCCAACTTAAATGCTGCTAGAGGTGTTGATAGAACTCGTCAATTAATTCAATCTATTTAATTTAATCTACCTACTGGATTGGATTTTGAGAAATACAGATTTGTTTTCCTAATTCGAATATATGAATTAGATTATGAATTGAATATCTTTCTATTCGTATAATCCGTAAATCCGAACTATATATTATTTAAATTATAAAGACACATATATACACGCACGTAAATTTTTAATAAATGTACAAAACGATACTCGCATATACCAGTTGTAGTTTGTCAAAAGTTTATATCCTTTACTTATATTAAAAGAGTGAATAAAAGGTACTATTCATCTCTTGGTCGTCCAGAACGCACCTCATTGGTGCTGTTTCTTTTTTATTCAAAGTTTTTTTCCCCAGTTAGGTCTGAGCGCTATCCTCTCGTTTTGTCTTTTGTTCCCTTTTTTGTGCCTTAATGACATCATGCTTGCTCTTGTTAAGTGAATTGAATTTCAGCCAAAAAAAAAAAAAAAGGTGAATTGCTTCTTTTAGTAAAGAAAGAAAGAAAGAAATTTATTGCTTAATTTTTTTTTCTAAATAAATATTAAAATATGTCTGATTATTTATCAAATTTGTGCCATACACATTGCACTTCTATTTAAAAAAAAAAAAAAAACTGCCGTTGGTTACATCAAAATGTATAAATATTTTATTCCATTTGTGAGAATCTATGAAGAAATTACTTCAGGCTGGCTTCTTTGTTACATAGATAAAATAAATTTTTTATATGCTATGAATTTGTGAAACTATAAGATACTGCTAACTTAATTTACCTTAAATATTTTTCAAATTAAAAATAAGTCGTGGAAAAAAGGATTTGAAATAAAGAGCTTAAAAAATTTTATTTGTTTTATCCACTGATGATAATGGTTGTAAGTTATACTGTAAATTAAAATTTTGTGTTAGCTTTCAGTAAGATTTCTCCTTTTTACAAATGAGGAGACTGTTGCAACTATTTTTTGGCTAATTACTTTCAATGTATTTTTTTTTTCAATCATGCACTATTCTTATAATAAGTAAAAAGGGTATTTTTCAATAGGATAATGCAAGTCTACAAGTTTTACAAAAGAATGAGTCGTATTTTGTTATCTTATAATATTTGAATGTTACTGTTGTAAATATTATATCATCATAGTTCTATGATAAAATGCAACTAATGCAAAATTTTTATTGTGATTGCATGATTTATGATTTCTGTATACTGTTGTTTATATTTTACGTCATAAAAATTTTAATTATAACTGAACACGTGTATCGCACGTTTCTTAACTAGTGCTTAAAAAAAGAAGGTAAGCCCAATTATAAAGGTCAACTTTATTTACACATGTTTAAAGTTTATTTAAATTTGTTAGTTGTAATGTTTTGTAATGATACAATTTAGTTTATTATCAAGGACGTGCATTCTATTAGGTTGCAATATGTTGGATTTTATTAGATTATGTTATGTTATACTATGTTAATTTTAACCACTAGCTTTTTAGTAAATTTAAAGGCTCAATCTATTAATTTGCAAAATCTAATCGGCAAAATCAGTAGTTCTTAGATTGGATTGAATTAGGTTGAGGTATTTAGAATTGGTTTTAGATTGAGATTTTCCTAATTTGATATATATGGATTGAATTATAGATTTACTCATAATCCGTCTAATCTGATTCGTGAATGCTGCTTTTTGCGGCTTGATTTCCTTCATGAAAAGTTATAAGAAATAGGAATTGTCACGTTTTCAACTTTGTATAAAGCATCTAATCATCTGTTGCGAAATTGCCAAGGAACAAACTAAGTTTGGGAACAGAAAAGGGAAACAACATACATTGAATCGATAATGACCAGAAAAATCTAAAAATTTATAAGTATGATTAATTAAGGATTTTTTTATTACCTATGCCATTAATCCATAAGAAAGTTTGAGTTTGGAGTTTATAAGTTCAAGTTTTGTAAGAATTACACGAGAACTATAGGAAGTCGGTTCAAGATTAGAAACCTTCAGTTATGATTGGAAAATTTGCAAGTTTAAATCGTGACATAACCATGATTTATAATCATGAATTTTTCTACTTAACACGAAATTAGGAAGTCTTAGACTTCAGTAGTAAATAATGTTATAATTACACAATTTTATATACTTTATGTATGAAACATATAGTAAATGTGATGTTATGATA
>CAMOHE010051362.1:8885-26642 GCA_946598075.1 Artocarpus hirsutus
ACCAGGTTGGTAGATATAAGTGATAGGTAGATTTAAAATATTTACTACGGAGACTTAGTAAAAATGCTAAAGTGACATTTTATTCTTATGATTTTACAAAAAATCATACCCGTTAAAATAACGGGTGTTTCAGTCCCCTTGGAGATAAAACCACTTTATCGCAATTCATAAGAAGATTACAAAGTCTTTATGGTTTTAGTTAAGAGTTGCTAGATAGAGAATTCATTTCATATACTCAGGTCAATCTAAATTTGCCCATTAGCCTCAGCAACATTCCTTTCAAGGCTTTCATTAAATTCTCCAATTAAATTCAATTCACAACCAGATCATGTCACAACCAAATCAATCAAAACCATCTCAAATGACATGTCAGATGACCTATCTACATTGCTCCTTTATAATAATTCTCAACAATGACTCGTCAAAGTCTCCCACTTGTGCAACACAACCCTTAGCGCTTAGTTAACACCCCGGCACTTACTCCGTGATGAGAAGGTAGATGCAGCAAGACAACTTCTTTCCTTCTGCTCGAAGCTATCAGAAAAAGAGTCTACAAACCATGTCCACAAGGACCACAACACCACTGCTGGCTAATAGCTGTAAAATACCCAATGTTCTCCAATAAGCACAATGGATAGTTATTAAAAGTTTCAGCTAAGAAAATATCTGAACCCTTTTAAGCTCTAGTATTATTATTAAAAGTTTTAGCCAAAAAAAATCTAAAACCTTTAACCTCTAGGCCGTTTGGAGAATCGATTAGAACATACCTTCTAAGTCTAAGAACTGTAGCATGTGAGAGCTTTTCACTGTAGGTACTTTTTGCTTTTTACAGTAGCTGCTGAAAGCTTTATACTATTCACAGTTAAAACTAATAAGTTAGAACGGATCTTCTAAACGGAGGGTAAGTCATTAAATGTTTTAGCCAATAAAATCTTAACCCATTAACCTACTTCAAACCCATCTCATCCTCACTCCACCTCATCAATGTCACTTATGAAACTGTCTAAAAAGTCTTCACATTGAAGTCGTTGAGTGTGCAGAGTCTAGTTATTACCCTAGCACCGAGACACATTGACTCTGAGAGGCGTGTGATTTTCTTTTGTAATTTTTTTCTTCGTTGCAGTAATACAATCAATGAAAGCGAAAATAGCTCTCGTATTAAAAGGGTGCACCGCAAGCAATTTTATCGCTCTCGCTGGTAAAGAATTGGGCGATTAAAATACTTAACAAGGGCATTGACTGACGCCAATTATTTCCTTATGCAACACAACTATTATCAACTCTTAGAGCTACTTTTTCCACATTCCATGCCTTTTCTACATCCATTGTTTTCGTTTTTCCTTAAACTTTTGGTGCATTTGTAACATTCACAACGATACGAAATACACAAAATCTCTCAAAGCCTATGATTGCAACAACAACAACAAGAAGAGAGCGAAAAATGGGAAACAAATGAAAACACACATTAAACTCAGTCTCTACTTCAATCAAGATAACGAATTTGAAAACCTAGGGCTAAAGTTACTCGTAATGCCAAATCAGGAACTGGACCAGAGCTAATGAGAAAATTCAAAAAAAAAAAAAATCGGAAGCAAATATATAATCCCGAGCAAAAAAGAAAATCAGAGTGGATTGGGGGACGAGAAAAGACTTACGAGAGGCTGTTTCTGGGCTTTGGATTTTTGCTGCTTCGTCTTCACCATCTTAACGTATACGAAATGGTCTTGGCCGATGGTTCACAACCCTCACACGCACAGTAATCAGTTTATATATATCTTGGCTCGTTCTGATGAGGGCGACTTCAAAATGTACAATGGATATTCAACCACTGCCAGCTATGGTTTTAGTAATATAAATAAAAAAATCCTTTTACTCACGTAACCCACGGTTGTCCGCAAATTTTTACTGTATCAGGAGAGTTTTATATTTTAATAATTTTTTTATTATAATATATAAAAATTTTATATTATTTTAATTAAATTTATGGTATAAATCACCTTTAGCCAAACACACTCTTAATCTAATACAAGTGGTTGGGTTATAATAAAATTAATCATATAAATAGGTTAATTATATAATTATATTTTTTAGTTTTAACTATTTTTAATTTGTATTTTGTTTTTTAAAACTATAAAGGTATATCCTTTGAATTTAAAAAAACTTGTTTTAATTTCATCTTTAAGTTTAAAAAATTAAGCAAAAGGGTTTAATTATCTTTAAAATTACATTTTTTGTGTAATTTTCTCAATAAGGAACTTAGGATGTGTTTAGTTCAAATATTCTTTTAACTCAATGAGCTCAAATTTAAATTCGAGTATCAAGAATCCTTCGGATACATGTTTGTTTCCTTCAAAATCTGAATCATTTGAGTATCAAGAATCTAAGTTTTCAGAATTCTCATCCTCTTAAACTTTTGATACTCGGATATCTTTGCTATAGTAAAAAATAAAATTCTCTCTCATATGTTTGAGGAAAAAAAATCATAACTTTTTTATTTGATATACAATTGAGATGATTCTTTTTTCACTGTGTTCCTAATGAAGAGAGGAATAAATCAAGATCCATATTTCATATTTTTTTAATATCATTAACATTAAGATTTTGTTAGATTTTTTAATAAATCAAAAACTATCTTCACTATCTTTCCAAACACAAATTTTAATTTTATTCCATTCAAAAACTATCTTCACTATCTTTCCAAACACAAATTTTAATTTTATTCCATACTCAAATTAAAACTTAAATGTATATCCAAACGTCAATTCGAATAACAATTCAAATCACTAACTCAAATCCTGATTCAAATCACACTAACTCAAATTAAATCATTAATTTGAATCTATTTACCAAATGGACCCTTAATGATTGAACATTTATATTATATACTCATTGGATTGGTCTCGGTTTCTACCAGCCTATCTAATATTGTGAATATAATTTTGTTTGTGCATTTATATAACATTAGTATTACATTTGTTGGACTATATTTAATAAATATTGCTAAATAAATTGAGTGCTATATGAAGAATGATACATTTAGGAACAAAAAATATTACAAATATTGGGCTAGACATAACATCAGATATAAGTCAAAAGCTATAATTATTTGCACAGTTATTTTAATAATATTAAATTTTGTTATTCTTACAATATTCTGAAATTTTTATTACATTCAACTTCTATGTTCAAATTTTGTTAAATGTGTAACAGCCCTTTTCTTAATGAAAAAAAACGGAGCGTTTTAAAAGTATCTCCTAAATTAATTTAAAATATCACGTAAATTTCTCATATTTAAACTAATCAAAAAAGTATCATGAATTTTTTGAAAGAATTTAAAAGCGATGAGTCAAATTATTAAAAAAATGTCAGTAGTATCCCGGTAATCAGCAATTGAGTACTATTGATAGTTGAAATTTTAATAAATATTTTAAAATTTTAAAAAATCAAACACAAAAAAATAAAAATAAAATAAATTTAAAATTTTTTTTCAACCCCTAATCTTCTTCCCCCATAACAACGATCCAACGTTCCTACCCAATGATCCGGTACTTATCTCTGTAGCGGTGACTCCACACTTCTCTTTTCAGGACGGCGTCCTCCTGTTGATCTCCTCGTCCTTCCTTTCCTCGCTGCCTCCACGATCACTACTTTATTTACCTAAATCTAGCCCATCCATAATCAATCTTCTCTAACGTCCAATTTTACTTCCTAGTTTATTTTTTTAATTGTAAGTTTAAATTTATTTATTTTTAAAAAGGTTTCGTAAAGTTTTTGTTTTGATTCTATTTCGAATTTGGTTTTTAGATATTTAATGTTTAAATAATATACATTTTAAAAAAAATACTTAAATGCTGAATTTTTAATAATTTGACCAATCAAAGAAGACATTTTTTACCCAATATGTGGCCCCCATAATTTCATTTTTTTTCCTCCGTCTTGGATAACTTTTACGTCTCATCCTATTTTGAATTTTACACTATTAACTTCCCAGTCCCTTGGAATGTAAGTACTTGTTTTTATAGGTGAATTTTAAGTCTATTGATTAAATATTATAAAGATCCACGGACTTTTATTATCTCAAGAAATTACAAAAAATTTATAGTATGGTACGAAATACCTTATTGATATAGCTGTACTATAAACTATCAGATCTATATTATATTATGATAATTTACATATATTTTTTTAACTTCATTTTTTACTAGCTCTAATGCTCAAAAGCATGCATTATTATTAAGGGGTTTTATCATGGAAAGACCCAAGAATACAATTACCAAAAAGTATTTTAAAAGATACATAGGAAGTTCTTTGCCCGAGTTCTAAACTATTGAATCTATAAATTTTATCTTTATTTATTGCTCCCACTTAAATCATATCTAGTAATTATACACTTAACAAACCCAAAAAATCGAGATATTGTTTCTCAAAAATAATATTATTATCATCGATAGTAATGTCATTAATATTTATATTTAGCGGTATATGTAATTTTTGAACACATAAAGTTAGACAATCTTAGGCCTAATTGATTCTGGCTCAGGTTGACTCAATGAAGGAGCCCATAGGCATCATTTTAATGAAAATTATAGGAAATGTTGCATTTTAAAACTATCGGTAGTAAATGTCATGTTTGCTTTAAGATGTTAACAAATGTCACATATTAATTCAGTTGTTCAAATTAAACAATTGTGTAAATCAAAATACTCTCAATCTGACCTAAGATTTTTCTCTTATCTTCTCTCTCTATCCTCGTCGCTACTAGTTGTCTTTGTTAGAGTGCGAGGTTGTTGGTTCACCACTAGCTTGTCATTTGACGAAGTTGAGGCATCACGTTGCCACTCAAGAAAACAAAATCATTCTTTGGCCATGGACTCATCATTGTCCCATTATCGTCATGGGCTACGACCAAGAGAAAATGTCAAACTTTATAAAACTATCGATAGCAAATGCCAAGTATGTTTTAATGAAAATTATAAAAAATGTCAAACTTTTTAAAACTATGATAACAAATGTCAAGAATGTTTTAAGATATTAACAAATGTCACATGTTAATCCAATTGTTCAAATTAAATAATTATCGGACCAAATTACTCTCAATCTAACCTAGGATTTTTCTCTTATCTTCTCTCTCTATCCTCGCCACTACTAGTTGTCTTTGTAGGAGTGCGAGGTTGTTGGTTCGCCACTAGCTTCTCATCGACGAAGTTGAGGCATCGCGTTGTCAGTCAGGACGACGAAATCGTTCATCTTTGGCCATGGACTCATCCTTGTCACGTTACCATCACGGGCTACGACCAAGAGTTTCTTCTCAGTGTCGAAGATGCAGATCACACGTTGCAACAATGGTGGAGGCTCTTCGTCGAGGAGGGAAGGCTGAGTCAAGCAGGAGGGGTAGTCGTCTTCTCCGACCATGGTAATGACTAGCTATTTCGCGGTGCGGATATGAAGAGATCTGAGAAGCTCGTCAACTACTTGGATCAGAAGGTTATGATGTAGTGATGACAGGGAATGTTGGCATGCAATGAAGACTAGCGGCGTTGGATGATGAAAGATCTAGAGATATTGAGGGGGACTGGGGAAGGAAGAGACAAGAATGATGAAAAAAAGGGTATTTTTGGCATTTTAGTAATGCTAAGGTATCTTACTTACTTTAATCTATAATTTACAAAACATGTTTTAAATATTTGATATTACTTTTACTTACCCCTTCAAAAAATGTTATTTCCCTCAGTCTTCGTTATTTTGAAAGAATTAGCCCATGTTGAGCCATTTTATATATTTCTCCCTTTTTTTAGAACATAAGGGGGAACTCACAATCAAATCCATGATACATTACCACTTCAAAACCCTCTCAACCCAATTAAATCTGATGGATTGTTTAGATCAAACGCTTATTGTTGTGATGATAATAGACCTTTGATTGAGGGCTTCTAATCAATCTTCTTGAGTGTGAAGGTTAACTTGTATCAAAGAATTTTCTAGAAAATCAAATGAATGAGAAGTATTACATGAAGCTCTTGGAGTTGAAGCTTTGAGATGGATTTAAAGAAACAAATGTTAGAGCTTGAAGGAGGACTTTTATAAGATCTGCTAAAATAGGTTTATATTTCATTATTTTTAGTCCTTTATGCTGCCATGAGAGTTGCATTATGTTGATTTAAGTGCTTGGTTCAAAAAGTTTCCATCAAAAGGCTTTCAACATAACCATATCAATTGAGTTTCCACTGATACTAGACTTTAAATTGTACTAAAACAGTTAAGAACTTTTCTTGGTCTTTTTAAAGTTTATTATAAAAGTTTTCTTATGATCCCCAAGGAGTTATTTTTTTATTGATTCTTATTCAAAAAAGATTTAGATCAAAAATTAGAAAGAAGTTTATTATAAGTTTTATTATGATGCCGAAGGAGTTTTTTTATTGATTCTTATTGGAAAAGGATTTATATCAAAAATTGAAAAGCTTTATGCTTACTCAATACGTAAATAAAAGATTTAAAGTGTCAATGAAATTTGACTTGTCAATAGCCTTCTAAACATTAGCTAAATCTAATAATAAGAAAACGAAGTCCTCTAGATTCATAATGCTCCAAAAGTCATTAAAGTTTGATAAAAATTGAGTGAGATATGACCGAATTAGTGCCAAGTTACTAAAGCGACCGAGAATCCGGTTAAGCAAGATATACAAAGTGATCGATAGCCCTATATAATGGCTATATTTTTAGCCATTAGAGAAATAAGAGTCTAATAGCTACTTCTTGGGTTTTTCTTATGTAAATTAACTTATATTTGAGTCATTTTTAAGCCTCCTGAGCCACAGACAACCTTTTCCACGTTTATTAACTTTCTTAAAGGTTAAATTGTGTTTAGATTTTATCGTGAATTTTCTAATAAATGCAAAAAAGTTTGAAAGAGTTTTCAAAACTATTTTGCAATCTTAAGTTTGACTGCTTGATAAAATAGTTTTTGGAAGGCTATTCTATAAGTAGACCTCCACGTTTTAATAGGAATAAAGATTTGTTTACAATCTATTATTATATTTTGTCAGATTTATTAGTAAATTAAAAATTTTTTCTATTATTTATCCAAACTCAAATTCTTATTTTTTATCCTATTCAAATTAACATTTTAACTGCAAATCCAAACATAAATTCAGATAGCAATTCAAATTACACAATTCAAAACATACAATTTAAATCAAAATAAAATTAACACAATTCTTATCCTTCTATCAAAGGGCCCTACGGATGCTTATCTGTTTATATCCTAGAGAAAGTTATACGTTATACTAAACTTTTAAAAGTTATGTTTATTCATACTACATTATCATTTATATTACATATTAAATTGTGTCACAAATAAATATGTGTGATATTTATAAAAATAAACCTTAAAAATGATATTTATGAAAATTCCCCTATACTTAGTTATTGAAAATCTATTGACTATGTTTTATAAAGATCATCAGCATCAATTTGTGTTGCCTTCATCCTCAAAATGGATCACCGCCAGTTATTTGATTATTCAATTTTCCAAGTTGGGATGTCAATGTATCAATTGATTTACATTAGTTTTTTTTTTTTAATCTCAATAGTCAAAAAACATATATCACACAATAGTAAACCAATAATTGCTAACCTTAATTGCTTTTGACAACTCTATTTTTTAGTCTAATAAGTTTAAATATTGTACTTTCTTTTTGTATTTTTCTTCATTTTCAATAAAATGTTGATTTTGAGGGGTTTAAGTATTGGATTTTTAGTGGTATCGAGGTTTTTTTTGTTTGATAATATAATATGAAGTTTATTTTTTATAGGTCAATTACAAAACTATACCTTCTAATTTAAATATTTCTTGATTTATCACTATATTTTTAGAACCTAAAAAGTATCATTTGAATATGAAAAACTTGTTTCAATTATATTCTCTCAAAAATTTTTGACTGAAAAACTTTGAGATCGTATTTGTCTTTAGAATATATTTTTCTTCTTGAGAAATTTTTTAAAAGATATTTTTAAATTTAAAAAGACATGAAACTTATGGTCTTTTTTCTAAAATAAGATGTTTTATTATAAGATTTTTTATGTACAAAATATTTAAGGGTACCTTAAATCTACAAAATATTTTCATTTTTTAAGGGTAGTTATGTTATTCTGCCCTTTTTTTTCCAGGCATGGGGATGACATTGAAATTAATTTTTTAAATTTAAATGATACCTTTTGTAATTTTTAAAGACAGAGAGAAAAATTGAAAAATAATTAAAACTAACAAGTATAATTCTATAATCAACTCATTTTTTATTCATCTTTTGAAATGGATTTTATTCTTATCTGAATAATATAACTACTTGAAGAGTATGAAAAAGTATTTTTTTTAATAATAGATGGGCCAGTCTAGTGGTCTATTGTACCAGTCAAAACATGAGCAAAAGATTTGCCTAGGCCTATAGGGTCTGGCTGAGCCTAATTTTTGGATCTCGAACTAGCAAGAGCACGACATGAAGTTTCGAAAGGCTAGGCTGAGCATGGCATGAAGCGCACTTGAGCCCAATAGATTATGGGCCAGGCCGGTACGATACAACACGATTAGCATCTGTATTTCCAACCAACATGACTTAATGCTAATGCATCATTATCCCTAGGTCTCAACAATTCCTTGGTTTATACGCGCAACCCTAATTTCAATTTCATAATTAAATTGAAGGTAAAGTTCGTTAAGAGTACTTTTGGCAACAACGATCTGAAATAAAAAAATTTTTGTCCAAACCAATCTTACTATAGTATTTTTCATAAAAAAGTTAACTTAATACAATTTTTTAATTCAAACTTGCTTTTCGAACTCCTATAAAGGGGTTGGGTTGGGTTGGGCTTAGGGTGGGGGACTCAAGGTAGAGGCCTCCATTGGCAACCGTAGCCACGAATAATTTGAGGCCTTAAAAACGGTTTGGGTCAAGTAGGTGGGTGTCTAAAGACAGACAATGCCATAATGGGCCCTTGAGCTGAAAAAGGACCTCTGAAATGCTTGCTTGCGTGTGCCCTTTTTCTCCTTTTTCTTTCTTTTTAGGTTCTGAAAAGAAATTCTCGGCTTGGTGTTTTTTGGTTGTTTTGCAATTTTTCCATACCCAATTTAATCAAGGTACAAATTTGCTGGCAGAGGGGCCAATTGTGGGCTCTAAATTAAATCACTGACTTTTTTTCTTCCTGATAGAAGATATTATTATTACCATTATTAATACGATGGGCCTACAATTGAAGCATTGAACAGTATTATTGTATAGGGAAGTTGAATTCTTTTGCCTTACTTTTTCTTTTTCTATTTGTTCTCTTCTTATTTTTATGACAAGAAAACCAACCTTCTTTTTTTTTTTTTTTTTTTTTTTTCTTTTTCCAAGAACCATTGGCTTGATTAGAGCCCAAAGTCATTAGTCATAATTTAACGATTTATGGGTTTGGACTATTTAGATTTCTAGAGAGAGAATATGAGAGCTTAACTAACTAATTTCATTAGTAACCATATAAATATATACAAGTATTGGAGCTATCATAATTAGCTAGTAAGAAACTATAACCATCTAAGAACTTGCTACAGACAGTTGCAATTAGAACATGAGTTTACTAGCTAACTCAGCTTAATTTGCTGAGCCTAAACTTAACTGCTATCTAACATCTTCAACACCCTCTCTCAAACTCGACATAGGTTTTTTCCAAGAGAAGTTTGCTTCTAAGATACTCAAAACTTGATATACTTAAGGCGTTTGTAAAAATATGAGTGATCTGCTCTTCAGAAGGAATAAATCCCACTTCTACTTCTTTTGACAAGACTCTCTCTCTTACAAAGTGAACATCTATCTATATGTGCTTTGTTCTGGCATGGAAAACTAGATTAAAGGCTAATAAACTGGCTTTCATATTATCACACCAAATTATTGGCGTTTGTGCTAGTTTGACTCCTAGTTCTTTAAAATAAGTGTAGCCAAATCACTTCAGTTGTAGCTGCAGCCAAAGTACGGTACTCAGATTCGATACTAGAACGAGCAATTACAGACTGTTTTCTTGAACTCCAGCTAATAAGATTGCCTTCTAACAAAACACAACAGCCACTTGTGGATCTTCTATCATCTATTGAACTAGGCTAGTCAGCATCTGAGAAACATTCCAAATGTATTCTAGTGGCAGGTGTGAACTGAAGACCTATATCCAAGGAACCTTTAAGATACCTCAACAGTCTTTTGCAAGCAATCAAATGCTCAGGAGCACGTGCCTGAAGAAATAGACTTAGTTTATTTATTGAGCATGCTATATCAGGTCTACTAAGTGTGAGATATTGCAGAGCCCCAACTGTACTTCTATAAGCTGCAGGATTCTCAAGTAACTTGCTATCTTCTAGATAAAACTTCTTGCTTTGACACATAAGGAATAGGGCTGGATTTGAAATTTATCATCTTGGTTTTAATCAGCAAGTCAATGAGATATTTCTTCTTGAGTTAGCTTAAAACCATTGTTACTTCTAGTAGCTTCAAAGCCTAGGAAAAAGCTAACAGAGCCAAGAGTTTTTAGTGCAAACTGAGAATCCAAGTCACAAATAAGTTTACCAATAATCTCAGAATTCTCCCCTGCGATGAGAATATCATCAACATAAGCCAAGACTAGCAGCAAAACACCTTGAATAGTACAGAAGAACAAAGAGGTGTCAGACACACAATTCTAAAAACCCCAATTTAACAAGGCTTGTTTTAACCTGTCAAACCAAGCCCGGAGTGCTTGCTTGAAGCCATAAAGAGCCTTGTTAAGCTTGCACATATGTGTAGGACAAACTTTGCTCTTAAAACCCTGAGGCCGCATTATGTACACCTTAAAACCCTGAGGCCGCATCATGTACACTATTTCTTGCAAAGAGCAAGTGTGAAGACTACTTGAATAGTAGAAGATTTACCACAGGACTAAAAGTCTCAAAGTAATCTGCTCCGGTGGTTTGTTGAAAACCCTTTGCTACGAGACTAGCTTTAAAGCTGTCTACAAAACCATCTGCCTTGTATTTGATTCTAAACACCCACTTATTAGAAAAAACTTTCATATCGGCATTATTCATAAGTGCATCATACTCAGCATTCATAGCATCCTTCCACCTAGGATTAGATAAAGCTTCATGCACAGATAATGGTTCACTATCACCATCACATACCGATGACACATAAGAAAAGATTTTTGGTTTGAAAATGCCACGTTTTGATCTAGTTGTCGTAGGATGAAGATTTTGAGTTTGAGGATGTGAAGTAGAGGAAGAAGTGGAAGAAAAAGGAGATGAAGGCAGGTGAGAAGTAAGAGGAACAGGTTCTAGAACAACAAAAGAGAGTGGAGAATCTGAAATCAAACAGTGTTACTAAGAGCAGAAGAAATTGGTTTTGCTTGAAAGTTTAACAAGGAAGAAGAATTGAATCATCTATGACCACTGGAACTGAGATGGTAGGAACAGAAGCAAAATTAGTAGAAGTTGAGTGAGAAAAGAATTCAGAGAAAGGAAAATCATTTTCATCAAAACTTACTGTCTTGGCTATGTCAAGCTAACCAGAGGGATGCAAGCACTTGTAGCCTTTGTGTAAAGGACTGTATCTAAGAAAAAGACACTTGGAAGTACAAAACTGAAACTTATTTGAATTATAAGGTCGAAGATAAGGGTAACAAGCACAACCAATATGAGATTTAGTGGATAAGACTGGGGTCAGAAGTCTATTGATTAAGAAAGTTGCAGACACAAAAGAATCCCACTAGAATTTTAAAGGCATTTGTGCTTGAGCTATAAGGATAAGACCAATTTCAACAATGTGTGATGTTTTCTTTCAGCTTTACCATTTTGTGTTATATGTAAGGACAAGGATGCCTAAGCCGAATACCCAATTTTGAAAGAAATGGGATAAAAGATCCGTACTCTCCTCCCTAATCCGTCTGAACACATTTGATTTTAAGATCAAACTGTCTTTCAACAAAAGATTGAAACCGAGTAAAAGCAGTGAGACAATCAGACGACTTTCAAAGAAAAAATCCAAGCCTATCTAGTAAGGTCTTCAATGAAATAAACATAATATATGTATCCGTCAGCAGAGTCATCCCCGTAACTTTGTCCTTGATAAGACAACAATCAGAATAGCACTCAATTACTACATTGTTATCTTTTGTAAACTGAGAGATACTTTAACATATTTCTTGTAATTTTGGGAAACATAGAGAATTTTGTTCAGGAACAGAGACTTTTGAGAATTGATCGAAGGTAAAACAGTGCCACCAATACAAGAGGTATGTAAGAAATCCCTATGATCTAAACTATGCATATAACCTAAACTGCATATCACGCATCAAATTAAAGCAGAAAAATGACCAAAAAAAACTTGACCTTCAACCATTGATATTCTTGTGGGACTGCAATGGATGAATTTTAAAATGTTTTGAGTTTTTCTACACCTAAGCAATTTATATAGATGATGTATTATTTAAAGAAATTACTAAAAATAAGAATTTAATGTCATTTTAGATACCCTCTCATCGAGGATTGTAACTATTATCAATAACTGTTACCAAAAGTCATAACTTTTATAGACATATTGACTATATTAGTTGCTAAAAATTGTAACCGTAAATGACCTTGGGAACGGTTATATTCTATCATGACAGCGATAGAAGAGCCATTACCTGCAATCAGTTTACGTTTTCCTTTGTAGTCACTTTTGATGTTGAGATTTTGAAGATCTGTTGTGACATGACTGGTAGCTTCACCATCCGTATACCAATTTGGATCAGACGCTGTTGAGGAAGAAGCAATGTGGGCCTGACTGGACCCCTGAGCTGATGAGCCTTGAGTTGAGCCACTCACAGAGCCAGAATCAAAGTAAAGAATTGAATACCGAAAAGCTTTATTTTAAGTTTAAAATTTAATTATATTATTTTATGTTATTTAGTTATATTTTAACTTTTTATTTTAGCTTTTTTGGTAAATTTTAATTTATGTTATTTTGACTTTTTAATTTTGTTATTTGTTTGTATTAAAACTTTAAATAGTAAACTTTTAAACATTTTATAATTATCTTAAAATATTAAAAACTTTTTCACATTAAACTCAAACTACCTAAACTAATCCGTCAAACCGTAAATGAGTGATTTAATTTGATTTGGTTTTTATAAAAAAAAAAATCAAATAACCTAAACTAATCAAAAATAAAATTTATTTTTGATTCGGTCAATAGTTCAAAATAAAAAATAAAAAGCCCTCCAAACCGGTCCCTAATTCCCCTCGCTTTACTTTGTTTGAAGTCGAGTTATTGATTTCTGCAGGCTCTTGCAAAGTTTTTTCTTTTGTTTTGTTTTTGTTTTTTTGTTTCAAATAACCAGTCACTTGCAAAGTTATTGTTTTGTGCAGGATGAGGAGAAGTAGAAAAAGGTCTTCTCTTCAGATTGTTGTATATTGTCAAAGATTAAAATTGCTTAAGAATGAAGTTGAAATTGCATTTTATGGTTCTAGTCAAAATTATTACGTTATTTTTTCTCATAAAAATTAAAAATTAATTAAATCACAAAGTATAATTTCAACTGTTTCTGTAAACAGATTATAACTCGTTAGTCTCTAAGAGTGGGCCAAGGCACATTTTGAGTTAGTAGCATTTTTATTTTTTATTTTTTTTAATCTTAGCTTATTACGTGTTATCTTCACATAAATTTTATATGGAATCATTGAACATAAATAACAATGTTCCAATACAATTTTTTTAAACATATCTCGTTATAATAATATAGCGAAAAAACATATGACTATTTTTTAAAATTAAAAATAATATTATAAACTAATGTAAACGTATAAGAAGACTATAAATCTAACAAATATAAGATGATAGAAAAAATTAGCAATTTTATACTATGTGTAATATTAAAATTTAGAAAAAATGCTTCACTCTTTATATACAGAGAGAGAATAAGCATAAAAATTGACACGTTGAAATATTTATATTTATTAGAATAAAAGATGGAAAAGAGGTATCGACCCTGATTTATTCCATTGTAGCAGTAGGCTTCCCATTCAAGAATGAGTCGACTTATAGTGCTTCAAACCTATTGTCAAGACAAATAATCTTAAATTTACTATGAAAAACAAAACAATGCTTGATATTTTAAACAATGAGGATATAATTTTAAAATGAACTAGACTTGTTTGAAAATGATTATTTCAAAAGAACAATTAACGGAAAAAATATATATTAGAACTATATTTTAAAAAATAGTATTTCAAAACTGCATGAAAAATAATGAAGTAAGAACATATCATAAAAAATCAAGTAATAACATATTAAAAAAAATCTTTTAATACAAAATCGAAAACAAATATATACATTTCAATAAAAAATTAGAAGATTTAAAATTTTGTAAATAAAAAAACAAGAAAAATTGTGCCAACCTCCATTGAGATAAAAAAATGTATTCCCTTTCCTATACAATCTTGTATATATAGGCATATATTAAATGGAGAGCAACATGTCAACACAATGCAAGTAAGGTAGAATTCATTATTAGTTACACAAGAGTAGGTCGACGCGGCCACTAAATTCAGTAATCTTTCTTCATTATTCTCAAACCTGCCACTCTTGATAAAAATAAAAGGCGTTTGCCACACCTTAATTAATTATTATGCATTTTCTCCTTCTCTTTTTTCCTTCCAAATGCCCACTCTATTGTCTATTAAGGAAAAAACTTTGTTTATAAAAATGTCAGTAGAAACCTTAACAGTGTAATAAGATACAATAAATGAAAGGGTTAATATTGTGAATGGCCTCTTAGATTTATTGTTAGTTCCGTTTTAATCCCTAGCGTTTAAAAGTTCTATTTTGATTCATAATTTATTATTTTGTTTCAATTTCGGTCTCTCTGTTATAATTAAGAGTTACTAAAGAACTGAAATTTGAAAAATCTAAAATGAAAAACTAAATATAAAGATTTTAGTGTATGTAATTGAAAACATAATTTTACCAAATTGTTAGTAAGATGAATTTTAATTTAGAAAAGTATTCTTTGAATTTCTAATAGCAGTAGATACGTATTGGGTAATTATCCATTTTAGATAACAAGCTGTGTATTATTATATTTATGCACACACATGTATATTTATATACTATGGGCGACAATCATAATTATGAACATCATATAGTTACTATATATATACGTGCATATATACTATACTAGCATTAAATATTGGACTTTGTCTTTTGAAAAAATTAAACCTTATCTAAAAAAAATATGATAAATTATTTCTATTATAGTTACATGAATCAAAATCATTGTATTTAGTTTCTTATTCATGTTTTTTTCAAAATTTTGTTCCCTAAAAATATCTTGCTAACGGAGATATTAAAAATGAAACAAAGTAATATATTAAAGACTAAAAGTAAAGCAAAGTAATAGGTTGTGACTAAATTGGATTATTTTAAGAATATTTCGTTAAATATTTAACATTAATTTATGGAAAGATCAAAACTAGAACAAAGTAAAGAAATAGAGATCCAATTGGGACTTTTTAAACATGGGACTAAAATCAGTAAACCCTATGAACCATTTGTAAAATTAACCTTAAATTAAAAGAACAAAAACTTTCAATTTTGACATATGAACATATGAAGAATAAAATT
Source organism: Artocarpus hirsutus (assembly GCA_946598075.1). NCBI lineage: Eukaryota > Viridiplantae > Streptophyta > Magnoliopsida > Rosales > Moraceae > Artocarpus > Artocarpus hirsutus. Next base: position 24,542 of record CAMOHE010051362.1, read on the forward strand.
CTATCAATTTTTCAATTGAGTTATATCATTGGTTTCCAAGGAAGGAAATAAAAATAGAAAAATTAATATAAAAAATTAGACAGTTAGCTAGTTTTGGTTATTTTTTTATCAATAGTTGAACATTTTTATTTGAAAAATTCCTTAACTTTTTTTTAAGCAAATGACCATAATTTAATACTGATAAATTGGTTATCATTGATTTATCAATGAATTACAATTGATAAATTATTGAGTGAAATTAATTGAATACTAACTGCTATTGATTAATCAATGATAAAATTATCAAATTAGTCGATGATAAACTAAGGGTAACAGGATGTAAACCAAGGTTAATTAGTGATAAACAATAAACGGTCACTTTAATCACTAGGATATAAACCAAAGTTAATTTGTGATAAACAATAAACGGTCACTTTACTGGTTAATCATTAAAAAAGGTTATTTCTCCAAATTTATAAAACTTCTGATATTTAGTAAAAAACTTAAAATTAAAAAAAAAAACGATTATTCATCCTCAAATCCCAACTTCGTTTGATGAAAATTAAAAAAATAACATTAATGACCCCCATGACATAGACTGGTGATTAAAACCACCATACTACAAACAATGAACTTCACTTGCATTGTTACTTGTGTTAATTAGGAGTAGTGGAGTACATGTGCACTGTTTTTTAACATTAAATTATCAAATTTATATACACATTAAAAAGGAATATTCAAAACTACAAATCTAAATATTAAAACTGGTGAAAAAGGAATATTTAAAACTAGTAAAATCTCATACAAATCTAACTATTAAAATTAGAGCTCTAATAATATGATTTTTATTCACACCTAAACGTAAAATTTTCATAAATTTACACATCTATAATAAAAATTGTATTTTTTGTTTTTGTTTTTGTTTTAATTATAAAAAAGCATTCCATTAACAAGAAAAAAAAAATCAATAAAAGAACTACTAAAGAGGCACCCAACCAAAATAACAAATGCTGAATTGCTTGCTCCAATGCAAAGTAAGAAAATAAATCGAGGGGAATAAAAACCACATTTTCCCAAAAACAAATTGGATTGTAAAAACCTATTAGCTCAAATTTGAGTAAGGAAGTTGTTAATCCTTCTCATCCAATCAAAGAAAGAAAATGACTAAAAATTTTAAGCTATGCTTTTCATTCGATCCTTGACGAACTCCACTTCTCGATCAAAACACCCTCAACGCCTCTACTGTCATATTTGCAACGCCCCCCTTCCGGACGTCACAGATAACGTTACATTCATTCTTTAAAACTTTAATTGGAGCAAACTATTGAAGTTAATAATATGTAATTGAAATCATAGTTTGGAAAAGCATTCCCAGGATCTTTACATACTTTTTTTTTATATATACAAAAATACAAATACAATTTATAAGAAACCATAATCTTTCTTAATTAAAACAATTTGCTTTTCCCATAGACATTGTATAAATAGTTTGCTAATATTATTTAAATTAAATGGCCTTTGAAAACAAAAGACAAAATTCTTTGAACATGTCTCAGCCGGCAAGCCGAACTTTCAACTTCGGCAGGCCGAACTCAACCGGCAGGCCGAAGGTCACCCATCGGCAGGCCGTCCGAGGCCTTACAAAATGGGGTTTTCAAAATCCACAAGATCGGCAGGCCGATGCTTGGCAACCGGCAGGCCGATTGGAAAACTTCGGCAGGCCGATTGGAAAACTTCGGCAGTCCGACCAGCATGGTCGGCAGGCCGAACTTAAATTTTTTTTTTTTTTTTTAAAACAAGTTTTAAAACTTCAAATGCGGAAGAAAATTAATAGAAATACATTAAACAAACATTCACATAATTTATAAAATTATATATCCTAAAAAAAATATAAACATACTCAATCGAAAATCATAGAATTTTTCTTTAAAATTCTCTTTCCTTAGCGTTCTTCCATTTGCAACCATTTTCCTTAGCTCACACGCCTTGTCATTTGTCCTCCGCCTATTCCATCACTTTCTTACCCTTATCTGCAACATGATGAAAACTTGAATAAGCTAATGCTTAGTAAGTACATTGTAATTCTCACAATTTTAAAACATTTCATAAACATCATCATCAT